>WURT03100587.1:0-12411 GCA_009936505.3 Holothuria glaberrima
ATATATTCATGCATCTTAAGTATCTTTGTGCATTAACAGATTAAACAGCTAAAATGAACGCCAAAGAAACTTGTTCGCGTGACCTGTGGGTACATTGTATACAGCAAATCACATCTATGTAGCAGCGAGAGGCGATTCTGAGGGATGTAGGGATAAATCCCCGAGGAATTGGATGGGACATTCTGTACACTAAATCCCCCCCCCCCCCCACCCCATATAATCAACGTCACAGACTCGGAAATCAATGCTAAAAAGTTCAATTAGTTATTAAGAAAACTTATTAAATAAAAAGACTTGGCAGTAGTCATATAGGCCTAATATCACGTTGCAAAGCTCAAAAATGGCCTCATCCTGGGATCTCGGGGGTATATTTGGCAAAAATATTCTTCGTACTCTTCTCTTCAGCTGGTGGTTGCGCTCCGCAAATGTAATGCCAGGGACTACCCCCACCACTTCCAAAGACAGATTGCCGCCCATAAATGTAGCAGTTAAGAGGTATGTGGTCAATTGAAAAACCTCTTGAATCAGCTTCCCCGCTCTCTTGCACTGTCTTTTGCTGCTCATGTGTTACAAATGGCATTTCGTCAATATTTTTTGTTCATTAACAAAATGCGTTATCCTAAAACTTTGAAAGTTTTACTTGCCAGCGATGATTCTTGCGTTGATGATATTGGAAGGTTTATACTTACTGCAACGAAAGTTATGAATGCACGCGCTATCGTTTGGATAAACTTGAACTAAAGGCGGATCAGAGAAGAGTGTCCATCATATCCAACAAAAGTAGAGGGAAAGAAGAAAAAATTACTACAAAAATTTAAACGATTTGGAACAGTGAGGCATGTTTTGATTTTACGCTGAATCATTTTCTAGCACACCGCAAATTTAGGAAATGGGTGCGTAATCAAATGTCTAGAAACGTTGGTCGCAAAATTGCTGCTGAGGGCTCTATACATCTAATGAAAATAACATGCACTACGGATGGCATTCGAAAGTAGTGTTTAAGATGAAACTTGAAATATGGGTGCAAATAACTACCTACTTATGATACAGCGGAGCAGCAAACCGCACACTCCTTTCCATGACACCCAATACAGGCTGAACATAAAGGTATGTACATGCCTCCATAGTAACTATTATTACTATTGCAAATATACTATTCAAAGCCAATGAAATTCATCGTTTTTTGGCTCGGTCGAGAGACAACGTTGGGCATCCTGCATTTTGAGGAAGTTAGGGTCTTCTGCACAGTTTCATGCTGTTGGTTACGCTTAAGATTTCTTTGTTTTGCTGTTAAGGAGTGCAGGTTTTTTGAGAGGGCTTAGCATTTTTGCCAGCCTCGCGATATTTGAATGCAGTCTTTCTTTTGTGTTATTTTCTTTAGTTCTTGTATTCTGTATATGTAGGCAGTGTTCTCCACTAACCGTTTTTTTCTGGCGGCGCGCCTTAAAGTTGCCGCCCGCACTAAAACCTTGGCAGCCCGGACAAAAAATAAGGTTTCCACTTCTTTTGGAAACGTTTGCAAAGAGAATTAAACACTTTCTTTTCCCCAGAAACTATCTATTTGGTTGAACAAGTACAGTCATGAGTCATTATTTTGATCGCCGGTTCTCTCATATAGGCTACTATGGTTTATATAGCTTTGATACTGCTAGCAAGAGTAAGGCAACTGCAATCGATCACTCGACGGTGATCAGTGTCATCTGTTAGATCAGAGACAAGCGCCCAGACAAAATTCGGACGTGTGGAGAACACTGTCTACAGGGGCGTAAATACGGTTGTTGTGGGGTGTGACAACTCCCCCCAGTGAAAATGAAAAGTCGGTCTCTGAGTGCCAAAAAAATCGGTTTGAAATCCAGTTCAGTATGCCTTTGTAACAGTAGACCAGACATGAACAACATTTGATTTCTTACTCAAATTGAAATTCCGGCAGAGATGAAGTAAAAGTGAAAAGAGTGCCTGAATTTTCTACTGAGTTCCCGAATTTTTGATGAAATGCCCGAAAAATGTGCAAAAATTTTCGCGCGCTTAGCACGCATCTAAGGTTACCAGACGTCCGGTCTTACCCGGTCGTGTCCTCTTTTCACTGGTTCCCGGTGACATCCGGGTGGATTCGTAAAATTGCCCACAATATCCGGATTTCATGTATTTCCCACATGATCTGATTGGTTTTCTCCAATTTTGCTTTGCGGGCTTAATATTTTGAAAGGTTTGCTGGTCGTATTTTACGTCTGACCAGGTAATATGCCGATGTTGTGAATAGTGAATAGAATAAAAGTATCTTACCTCGAATTTCTTCACAAATACAATGATTAAAGATCCTCCGTCCCACATTTGCAAGTTGTGCTACTTTACTTGTAGCGACCGAAAATTGCATCGGCTGGCCGGGCATACCTAGGTTATGGTTGTACAATGAGTATGGTGTCTGCTAATTTCGTTACCCGGCAGCTTGTTCTGACAGTTGCGTGTTCCAAGACACTCCAGGGAGGCACGCACCACACGAGGTATAACAAACTAGTTCACAAAGTCGTCGGTAGCATAGACACGCCCCAATTATATGTGTTACCCTCTCTGGAAATTCCAAAATCGTGACGTCAAGTTTTATGTAGGGTGTCATGAACGCAGGTCGAAACTACGTACGCCATGAACATGCGCGGTTGAGGAGAACAAAATTTTTGTTGGGTTTCTCTGTTCTCCACTCACGTGTTGAAGAACTATGTATTCAAGTTAAAGAGAGTCTTGTTAAAGCAAAAAATATTGCACCATTTTGCCATTTTGCATTTAGACACCCTTGAAAACTGAAACATTTCCCAAAGGTGGTGTACTCCTCCCCTCAGACTCCTCCCCCAGGATGGCGTTCATGTCAATCTTTCTAGAAAACATATATGGCAACCCTACGCGCATCTAGTTTAGTGGCCCATTTTATGCACCTGAACTGCAACGAATTTCCGGTAACTTTTTTAGATTCGGGCGAAAAATTTTCTGCCACCCCCCAAATTGGAAGAGTCCCTTCGCCTATGATTATTACTACTGTCCTGTACATTATTGGTAGCCTATACTTTTCTATGGTAAAGTCTTTTATGTGGTACGGTAAATGGGGCATTAGAAAAACAATCCTACGGAGACTTATTATTTCGATACCATTTACTCCACATAAATTCACGTGTTCATACATAACCGCGGGGGTGGGGGAAGTAACACGGAGATCTTCTTTAAATAGGCGGGGACAAAATAAACACTGCATAAAACATGTTCGTCCAAAACCACCTACAAGGAATGAGTATTCTAATAACAGCAAAAAGGATTCGATATGCATGACGAAAAAGAAAATTCTTCGCTACTCATAGTGGTAAATCATTTCGTTATACTTGTAAAAAGGATGTTTTTAATATTATGAATACTTAACCTGCTAGAGATACGAAAAGTTAATGGAAACGTTTCTATAAAAAGATGGAAACACAATGTCATTTGACAGTTCCATTTTTAGTGCCTTCAGGGTAATATTTTCTGTAGCCATGAGACGACCGAAAAAGACTTCTTCCGCTGTTTGTGGTGTAAATGCTAGACTACACATACTAAACACCTCGCGATTGAGAAGTTTATACCGCTCATATCAAGGTTAACGCGCCCCTTAAACTGTAGATGTGATACTTCGTATAGACAACTAAAACATGGACAATCTTTTTTTTTTGCATAGAAGGGCCTTTCTTGCTATTAACTAAACAGGAAGTTGATAAGATATATCGTTTTATCAATGACAAGAAGTTTCCCGTAGAGCAACTAGAATTTCAGCAGTGTAGACTATATTAGATTCTGTACAGTCTCAGTTTATATAACAGAACCCGGTTCATTTCAGTCACTGGATAGGTCATAATATATTACGAAATTGTTTAACTTGTGTTGCTCACCGATTTAGCATGTTTTTTTTTTTTTTTATAAGAATGGGGGGGGGGGCTAGACCCAGCTTACTTGCAATGTCTACCGGTAACATGAGGTCATGTAATAATTTCATATACAATCTGTGAGGTTACACAAATAATATACTTTGCATCCATGACCAACTGCTACCTTTGAATACCGTGCCCTTTAACCGATTTAGGTATTTAATCAGAATAAACCAGAAATGACAGAGTAACTTTATGCATGGTTTAACCAAATTTAGAAGAATATTTTCTACAAAGACCTATACATCAAATGAAAGGTTAGAAAATGAAAATTTCGATGACGTTATTTTTTGCTCATTAATATGCAAATTTATGCAGATGACGTCTTTTCTTATGTTTTTCTTCGTTTTTTTCTCTATTTTTTAAAAAAATGAAGGGGGGAGTTATAATTTTTTTTTTGTTGCATATTCCATTCAATTCTCTCTTCAATGATGCAGAGTTTTTTCCAATCGGACTTATATTGAGCGAGATATGACAGTTACAAAATTTACCCAAAATGTACTTTTGAAATCCTACTGCTGCACACACACACAATACACACTAAAAATCAATAAACCTGAGCAGTGCATGCAGACAGGTTTGCTTGACCTAGAAACACGCGTGGGTGCACACAAAGCCATGTGGAGCTAGGGTGTTGTCAAGGAAACCGTGGTTAAAAGTAATTTGAGAAGAGGCGCAGTTAGTATATACATTTACACAGTGTATATATGGAAAAGGTCAAGAGGTCATAGAAATGAAGAGTAGAGAATGTTTGACAGAGAAATGGCTAACAATAGATGGCAGTATACCACTTTGTCTAGTATTTTTATGCTCAAAATTTTGTGAAAAACAAGAATCCGTTTACAGAATTCGGATAGGTGTAGTGGGTCTCGGGCTGAGAATTTTTAAAAATTGGCATTTTTTTGGTCAAATTTTAATAATTTTTCATGTTTTCTTTACAATTTTACTCATAATTCCCAGATTGATTCACCCCACAACCTATAACTTTCAGGACATGTTTAGTACAGTCTTAGGGTTATTCTAAAATAATTTGGAGCTTCATAACTGTTTTTTCAGGGCCCTAGAATTTTTTGAAATGAAGGGCCCTTGTCGCAAATTTTTGGCAAAATTTCGACTTTTTTGAACAATAACAAATTTTCAACTCAAATTAAAAAAAAATGCGTGGAGACACTACCTAAAAATTATATCTATATCAAAGATCATTTCAAGGGCTTTCTTTTGATGCTAAAATAAAGCCTCTAGAAGGTAGGGTTGTGGGATTATAATCCCTGAAAACTTGTAAGTATTTTGGGGCTATATATAGCCCCAAATCGGTTAAAGGGTTCCGACGTTACTTAAAGTGACTTGAGGTTGCTGACCAAATACCGGCTCCCATCCAAATTATAGGGCATCATGACCCCTCCCCCCCCCGACACTCACATCTCTCATGAACGTTTCTCTTGAAAGTGTGACTTTTGATTCTTCAGGTTATTACGTTTCCTTGTCCCAAAACATCATGGTACATTATGTATAGAACTCGTATTACGATCGCCCAACAGAGCTACAACTTAACTTTTGAATGAATGACAGACACAGGGGCAGTAACTGTTTTAAGGAGTGTCCGTTCTTCCCTCCTGTTGAGAAAAATTCTTGTGTATAAACACAAGATACCTTATAAGCCTCCATAGGAATCTTGAAGATAAATTGTTAAATATAAAATTCAAATGTGTTTTGATTCTGGTTAGACTTTATATCATCGGTCTTCTTGTCAAGATAGAGCGGCTCTAGTTTTTTATTTATTTTGCATGTTAGGTTAACGGGATTTTCAAAAATTTGGTTTACTTCCTTCGAATCCGTTGTCTCCGCGTCTTTCAATGTAAACATGAAGGGTTTTGGTAAATCTTCTCTTCAATTCCTCAGGGGTAGTCTTTTCCCTTCAGTCTTTATATCCAGTACCATCTATCTCTGAAGAGAATCGAATTTTAGTGAGTTTCGAAGGAAAACGGTAATTTAATAAATCACCTTTATTATTCTTTGTAAGCAGTGTTAGAACCTAGAATAAGTACTGTTCCGTTAACTACGTAAGAGCGAGGGTCGTAGTGGATTGAAACCATTTAAAAGGTACTCGAAAAAAAAATCGAATTGTGTTCAAAGTTGTATTAACCTTTCAAAACTCACACCGTTTGTTGTTTTCACGAGGGTAACATTTCTCACTGAGTATAAACTTAAAATTATTTCCAGATAATACAGTAACTGTGTAAAATTAAAATTCATGTCAAATGATAGTTGAATAATTCATTGACTGTGCCCAATGGTCAACGTTGAATTTTATTATTATTATTGACTTTGCCCTCCAGTATCAGAAGGCTCCGTGGGATTTGATTGTGACAGTTGACGCCTCGCCAAAGTGATTCCAACGCAAGCAGCTAAAATCAAGATGGCGCCGACACAAGAGGTCCAAAATGGTGGCTGATGAAGAAGAAGTACTTGCCAAAGAAAAGCAAAAACGATCTCAGAGGTATTTATGACTGTTACTAGGGTCGCTGTTTCTACTTTTAAGGCATAGAATATGGTAGCATAGCTACCGGCATATACAGCACCAAGAAGTACTGCAAATAACCACTCAGTCAACGTCAGCCAGCGCCATTTCTTAATTGATAAAATAATAATTCCACTAATGAGTATGGCCATTGTTACATTGAACAGCATACAAAAGTAGCTATTTATACCAAGTGAGGAGAGTTTTCTACTAAATACAGTAAATGATGCAATTGTCGTAGATCCAGCTGTAGCATATAAAACTCCCAGGAAAGTGGCGTAATTCCCAGTACTTTCGTCATTGCTTCCGAAGATGAAAGGAGGTCGAGCCATGAAAATTACTCCCACGAACGCTACAAAAGCGAAAAGGAGGTCAAACAAACGCAAAGGTTCCTTTAAGATAATCCAACTGAAAAATCCTACTTGAATCAAAGCCGTGTATGATATTGTCACGCCATTCCCTACAGGTAAAATTGATAGAGCAAGTGGGATTATGCATGTGTTGCCAGCCTGAGACAAACCACTGCCAAGGAGCCAAAGATAATGTTTGTACTCCGCTGGAGGACGGATGGCTGCATATAGAACGAGAAGGAGGCAGCACATCATGAAAATAGGTCCTTGCAGAAAACCTACTTGGAATGGGTCGAGCGAGTAAGAGTGGCTACGAAAAGGCTTTGAAAGGAAAACAAATTGGCAGTGACTACAGCAAGTACCAACCCGTGACGTCGGCGGAGGAACAGAACCATCTTTTTTTATCAAGAATTCGGTCGTGTCAGTCTGCGGCATCCCTTGGGTCGATGGTGAATTTGTTGTGACCATTTCACTTTCAGTCATGTCAGCAGAACTGCATTGTGTTGGTTTCCCGGAATCCATGTCTGTCATTTCGATTGATTGGTCACGGAGTTATCTGCATCATCCTTAAGGCAATACGAATAATTGTGACTGGAATCAGATCCAATGTAGAATTCTTCTCATGTCTGACAAATAATCAAGAGAGAGTCACAAAGATGAACTGCGACATAGTCTTCTCCATAACAATTTTTTGTGTTAAAAAATTAATGTTTTCAGCAATTTTTTGCTTAAGTTAGAAGAAATATTTGTTAGGGACCTTTATATCATTATTAAGATCAAAGAAGGGAAATTTGAATAAACTTTTTATTTTTTATTAATAACATTATATATGCAAATTTGCAAATTAGATGACGTCATAAGCATTTTTTTTTTGTATTTTATGGTACAAAGAATTGTTAGGCCTAGTTTTCTTCTTCATTTGATACCAAATTTGAGGTAATTTGACCGAAAATGGGAAAGATATGCTCATTTTACTTTTTGTTTACTTTTGAAAATCCAAGCTCACAATTTATACTGTACACACAGCATATACACACACTGTGCACATTCGGTTCACAGTTCATAGTGTAAACCGTGAGAGCTACGTGAGAGCTACGTGGGAGGCTTTTGATCAATGAATAGACTGAGAAGTTTTGTAAGGTAACTCGTAATGGCCATTTTGGTGAAAGAAAAAAGGGTAGGGTGGTTGTGGGTTGTAATTTTTGATATTTGGAGGGGATTTTGGGGTTAAAAATATACGTTTTAGGCCAGATTTGACTCATTTATGAATTTTGGAGATGTTTAAAACTTCAAATCTCTCTACTCACCCAACCCTTGACATTTATTCATATGTTGTAGTATATATTTATACGGATTTTTGTAAAGAACATATGGTCGTTTGAGTGAAAAAAATCAGACTTGTCGTAGTTGACTTGTAATTTTTGATGACGGGCCCTGTTTGTAACCTTGAAAAATTGATTTTTGGACCAAAATGAGGCTATTTTTGAAAATTTTACCTGAAATATGTCTAAAATCCCTACCCCTGTCATTTATTTATCTCTCATGGTGTTTGTTTAAGTTCTAAGGCATTCAGAAAAAAAAATGAGAAGGGTGGGGTTTCTTACGTGCCTGAAATGATTTTTTGACCAAAATTACGTCATGACCATTTTTAATTTTTTGGACGATCTTTGATGTAACAATCACATTTGATATAAGAGCGTTACGAGGGGTCATATTAACACTCATTACGCAATGCGTGTTGACCTCGTTAGCCCAAAGCACTTCCCACTACCCTGTCTTACTGTCCTACGTGCTCACAACAAACTACCACAACAGTTCCCGTACCGTCTGTGCTTTACTATGGGATATTACAGCCCACCCAGGGAGATTCAGTGCCATCTTCCTATTTACCATGCTGTCACTACCCACACTGTGTGCATTATCATTAAAGAATCAGTAACGAACGTGATACTTTGAGGAATATTTGCACACAATTTTTTTGTACTTTGAGGCACATTTGTACACATTTTTTGGAAGAGTGACATCACAGGTTCGTAAACGTTTCGTTTCCTAATAGGACTAAACCGACGTACAGTAGCAGTTGCTGAAGTCCAATAATCTCTTTCACATCATGCTGTTTCGAAAGCGAAGCATCCTTCTTAGGTCCAAGGGCTACAGTTCGAATTACAGTAACTATAACTTTTTGTATAGTATAGCGGGGAAGTTATAAGACCTCCCTTAGTATTCCGGTATTGTACTTAGTTCAATACAGACAGTGTTGTAACGATTCTCCAGGAGTTCGTTCGTATTTTACGAACATTTTGCACGTGCTGTGGAATGCGTTTGTTATTGTCTGACGTAGCGTGATAAATTGATTTGATTGATGGATTTCAAACCTGGGGTGACGAAGGTGTGGTTTCATGCATAATTGTTTGGGTGAACAAATTTATCATTTGTTACAGAAAGGTTAGTTACTTGTTAATTAGTGCTCACCGGCTAGAATTTTTTGCCCAGTTACCTCTCTTTCATCGAAAGGGACCTGATCGTTTGTAAAACAGGAAAGATTAAATAAAAAGTCGGAGAAACGCAATATTTCCCTTTAATTGCTATATTCACTAATAATTAATGTTGTTTTGGCCTTTTGTGTACATCTCTACATTTTTGAACATCACGGATGATTCTTGTATGGAAATATTCACGTCATAAATATGGACATTGATCTGCTTCCTGGCTCATACTCGCATATTTGTATGTTTTCTAACTATCCTATTCGTTCGTTAGCCTGTGAAAGTAGTACAGTGATGAAGTTAAATTGTGCCGAAGGTAGTTTTATCGCTGTACAGTGTCTTTTTGCACTTTTTAAGTGAAGAGAGTTCATTACGCTTGGCATTTTTCTTTTGTTTGAGCCTGTGACTAATGAATGTACCAATAATGCAAAGTGCCTACCTTCGAAATTAATAACCCCTTATTACAAATTTACTTGAATTACTTATTGTTTGAAAATCTTAAAAATTAATGTCAGATAAAATTACTGACATAAACTCCACTTTTTGTAGGCTTGCTAGACAGTTTGAGAGAAACAAAAGACCGATGTTAATAGTGGAATCAATGCATAAAGTACATCAATGTTGTATAATTTAAACACAGGAAGGTATTTAAAGCAAGACAAATACAATTATCTCGATGGATACAACTTAATGAACTAATCAGCGATTTAACAAACTGGTCCGTAACACAGAAGATTTAATTAATATTTTCGTTCTGATAGGTGTGATAGGCACCGCTCAAACACAGTAACATTGTCCTTTTGGGATGTTTCCTCAAAACTTATTTCATGGATTTAGTGCCTCAAATTCACCACTTGATTTGAAGTTTGCATATCTCTTGCTTCAACACCGCATTTTATTGTACAGTATTCGTTTCACAATACCCGTTTAGGTATAGTGACGCCATGTTCGTTAAGTGCATTTTTATACGTTGGATGACGGATTTGAATTTATTGTGACCTCATTTCCAACTGCAATTTGTATTTTCAGTGTCATGGTTCAATGGACACCCATGGTTTCTTGTATTCCCATTATACAATGTCCCTTGTATATTTATTTATTGTACAAAATTCGTTTCGCAATACCTGTTTAGGTATAGTGACGCCTTGTTCGTGCATCTGAACCCAGATGGACAACTGTAACACAGTTTTGTGATCATCATGCCATAAATTTCACAGTAATGTCATTACTATATTGTAAGATCAAAAAGAGTTAAACTTGTAGTTCGTGAGCAGGAACAGTGTTCTGGATTAAAGTTTGACTTACTTTGCATAATTTGCATCAAAACCAAAGATTTTACTAATAAATCAAAATGGGTAGGTGGTAGTACTTTCTGATACTACCTTTTCACAAAAAATTGTGTGACAAAATTTCCAGTACCACGCGTGAAATACTGTGGTAAGCTGTGGAAAGCTATGGTGGGATGTGAAAAGTCATGAAATTTCTGTGAATTTTGCAGGGCAATGTGTGGTATAAATAAACAGTTGACACACCTTTCCAAAATGCCATGCATTGACCTGCATTTCCAGAGGTTGGACATGAGGCAATGTGTGGAAAACCAAAAAACCAGTTTTTGACAAAGGCAACGAGTGGCTAACAGGGGTAAAGTAGGTGAAGTGTGGTTTTTGTCGAGAGGTTTGGTGCTGATTAAAATAAATTCAATAATTAAATTCCTTTTCCTGGCCTTGATTGTTGTGAAATTTTGCCCTGGTTTGCCACATGGGTAAACATGAAACAGCTTTCCCGACTTTTGCCCATATTCAAGGTGAGACAATCATTCAGGGAAAAGCATGGTTCTTTATGTTAGGTTGGTTTCAATACCACATGTGTCACCACTCATAACCACACACTTTTATTGGTGGCGTCTTATGCACCTTGGGTAGGACATAAATGACCGGTGTTCGAATTTCGTGATTATTTGGGTCCGAGATATTTGAATGTGGTTTCTTCGATTTCCTTCTTGAGCCACATATTTTTGAGCTCGGCTACAACTAACTGTTTTGTTTCGTTTGTTATGTCATGGGCTAGGTTATCGGAATGCACCAAAATCAACTGTTGATCTCGTGTACGTAATGAGAACGATTGATTACAGCAATACCCCCTCCAAGGGTTAGAGAACCACAGAACAGTCGTTTGTAAGGGACTGTAAAGCAATTACTTCTGCCTGAAAAATGATGGCGAACTGGAAACACTTGACGAGGTTGAAGAAGACTGTTATCTTGATGTTCTTATCGAGGCCAACGAAAGAGCGAGTTTCTTTACTTTGAATTAAGACCAGGTAGGACTACCCAAAAATCCCACTACTGATGAAGCTAAAAATCTAGAACCACGAGCAGAAACATGTCTAGTCAAACCTGTCCCTTAAGAACAAGAGTTTTGAAGTTCGTTTACACAAGCGACTGCCTGCGTAATATCAGGTTATGCTACCGCCTTCCCAATTTAATTGATAATGGTTGTAGGCAGCTCAGTATTATTGCTTTTACTCGTAGGCGTCACGAAACCATTCTGAAGGGTAAGGACCATAGCATATCTTAGCAAAAGATCTTGCTTTGTTTCGATGCCCTTACTCAATCAGATAAAAGCAACAATGCAATTAATAGTTGCGTGTAAATACGACGTAATAAAATGTTTGAAAAACTCAATTTGACTTAGTACACTCGTTTGAGTAATGTGGTTTTACTAAACGCGATTTCGAATTATTGAAAACTTCTTTGAATGTGAGATTATTTTACTGCATTACATACCTCTAAATACAGCCTTGTTATTTAGCAGTTTTCCAGACAGTGCTAGGCGAAAGGTATAGGAGATAAGATCTCGCTACTGAATTCTTCAAGCTGACGCATAAGTATTCAGCAAATTTCCAAAAGAGTTCATGGCACCATTTCATCTGCTATCGGTTTTTCTACGTTGTGTTGTAGGTCTTCGGATCCATTTACGCCGTGAAAACATGTAGGAGAGTAGTACATGGTGTTGCGTTGCCTTCGTTAAACGTCCTTTGTTGAGAGAAAGAGAGAGAGAGAGAGAGAGAGAGAGAGAGAGAGAGAGAGAGAGAGAGAGAGAGAGAGAGAGAGAGAGAG
>WURT03100609.1:0-12411 GCA_009936505.3 Holothuria glaberrima
ACATATATATATCTGTATATCATTATTTACAGGGAACTGTGAGAGAGGTATTACTTCCATTTTATACTGGTATATATTCTCACCAATCAGAGTGCAGGAAAATATATTGGTAAAAAATCGAATTTAGCCTGGTATAAATTGGAATTTATACCAGTATTAAATGTTATTTATCGCGGAATGAATTCGGATATGTACCAGTATAAATTCGAATTTATACCAGCATTAAATATTCTATATCCTGGTTATATTAAAAAATATTGTATATATACCGGTATTCAATCAACCAATCAGAAAGGCGGAATATATACCGGTATAAATTCGAATATTTACCTCACCGGTATTAATTCGAACATATACTGAGGGGAAAAGTAGTCGTGGAAAGACTAAAATTTTTCATCAGAACGTAACAATCTTGACGTCATTTCTTCAACGTAGACGGTCTAATGATCGATAGTATAAAAGTGTTTTTCATGTAGGGCAGGTTGGGACTTGGCTTTGCTGAAGCCTGCATGATTTGACATCACAAGTAACCTCATGCACGTTGGATGTTGATAGGCAAACTCATGCCTAAGAAGTTCTAAAGTTGTTATATCACGAACTTTATGCACCCAACGTGGTACCCGTAGTTATTACGCATCCTACGTTCTAACACTCCTTGATGAATGAGTTTGAGTTCGTCATGCATGAATATCAGTTCACCGATATTAATTTGTTTGAGTCCATGTCTTCGAGGGGCCGGGGCTGCATGTGATTTATACCCAAGTACTTAGAAGTCTCTGAGGTTACAAAATGAAAGTCTTATGGAAGCCTCAGTCCCTAATTAACTTCTGATTCAAGGCTGCTTGAAGTTTGACTGTGGACTCCCTTGTTGACTCCTGGAGGATGGCGAAAGGCGTCAATGCAACCACGCTGGGAGTGTACGCCCCCTGTATGGGTGTTTTGTTACGCTTGGCTTGGAAACACGATATCTGAAGATAGCAATTGTGAATACTTCTCATATTTAATATGACGAATTATCATATTGAGAGAGAGAACCCTGTCGTTTTTATGGTCAAAGGTCATGTGAGGTCACCAGGGTCATAGCCAAAATCATTGTAAACACGATATTCTCTAGGTATGAAGCATGGATATTTTTCAAACTTAGCATGTGGATGCATCATAGTCAAAGGATGGACCCTTTGGACAAATGACTTTAAAAATGGAACCTACTGTCATTGTGCTTGGTGCTCAGCATAAGCAATGGAGTAGGGAAAACAAGCCAGTGAGCCACACCTAGAAAAAAAGGCCGTGGCCGGCCTTACTTAAGCCAATTGGTTAGAAACTGAGCTGTAAAACCTCATCTAACTAACCTATCGGCTTTGGTAGAGGTCAAATGTTATTTGAGGTTACCCGTGTGAAAATAACGAATGCTTAAAACTTTGTAAACACGATATCACAAGATAGTAACGATGAACACTCTTCATACTTGGTATATGATTTTATCATATTAAGAGGGAGAACCCAATTGTTGTCAGTTTGAGAAGGATATCATGATAGGTCATAGACCATAAAAATTGAATAGCACGAAACCCGCGTAAACTAAATAGACAGTGGACGGTACCTCCAAATTGTTTTCGGCGTAGTGGATGGTGACCCGTTTCAGCTACGAAAGGCCAGGGTTCGACTGCTTGTGGAGACACTTCCTTTTTCTATTATTTATTTATTTATTTATTTATTTATTTATTTATTTATTTATTTATTTATTTATTTATTTATGTATTTATTTATTTATTTATTTATTTATTTATTTATTTAGTTTGTTTAGTTTGTTTTGTTTGTTCGTTCGTTCGTTCGTTCGTTCGTTTATTTATTTATTCATTTATTTTTGTTTTATTTTTGGTGGATTTTGAATGTCATAAGAGGTCAGCAGGGGTAAAGTTGTTAAAAGATGTTAAAAATGATAAAAGTTTCATACGATTTCATGCCCATAATGATAGAGCTTGACGCAGCTTTTTAATGATAGACCTCTGTCCAAGAGCCCCGTGGTCCAAAGGATCGTAAAATGATTGGTTCTCATCTTGAATTATCGTAACAACATTTCAAACATGGCAAATGTAAAATTTATATTACCTCTACAATTAATGTCAAGTTATTGTGACGGGAGTTCCCTCGAAGTAATTAATCCGTATTTTAGTTGTCGGCAATTTTCCTATTTATTTATTTTTCAAAATGTTTCACATCAAAATCATGTTAATATGGGTAATTTCAGTATATCATACCACAAAATATAATGTATATATAATTTCTCATTTGCTTACGTTTGCAAGTCATAAGCCTTGTTTTCCTCATAAATGACAAGGTGCAAACCGAATGAAAAAATGTCAACCGAGGTTTTAAGGCAAAATATTGCATGAATTTATTTATCATTTGTCTTCTTAGCAATAAACTATATTAACAATTTCTTCTTTCGTTTTTCTGCTTTGCAGCGAATTATCAGAGAATAAAATTGAACTTATCAAAGAAGGAACTTTTGACAAGATGATATTTTTGGAAGTGTTGTAAGTTCCTTGCAGTATTAAATAAATCAACAGGAAGTACATTATCGACTTCACATTTGCACAGTCATTATATAGGTTCGTGTGCTAGTTCAAGGAGAGTACTTAGTAGTTTTTTTCCTTGTTATTTTTTCGGTGAATGTATAATTAAAAAATAGTCCGTTTTACAGCCTGTTTTTAGAAATGTCCTGCTCTGGGCCGTCGTAACAGGAAAGACAGAATATTATTCATTTTAAATCAAACAATAATTTAGACAATCCCAAAATTGCCCAGTTAAATTACGCAGCCCCCCCCCCCTTCCTACTCCTTCATCTTATAAACCTTCTGGTGGCATTGATGCCGGGTCAATTCGTGGATAACGCACTTGAAACACCTGCCCCTATTTTTGAAGACACGCATAGCATGTAAGGAGGAGCCTTCTGAATTGCCCTTCACTGGGTTGTTCTGATTTAATCATGTAACTGTAACAATTGTTTTAAATATAACTCTTTCGATAAATGAAAAAAAAGTCGTGTTTTAATAATGAGAAAAATTTTGGTTTCTTTGTCTAGGGATTTGACTGACAATAGAATCAAAGAGCTCCCAGAGGACATTTTTCAAAAACTTGTGTATATTCTGGAAATGTAAGTGCAGTATTTGACGTGTTTCCATTTGAAAACACTATACCAATATTTTAATGCAATATTTAATTTTTTCGTCGAAATTAAAGAGGCCAATTCATGTCTCCTAGAATAATTTCAATGACAGAGTGACTAATAATTTCCAAAACACAATCAGTATCCAAAGGCTTCATTAATTCCAAAGAATAAGCACAAAAACCAGAAGAATGGTTGATCTGGGGATGTTGAATGGAAGTTCGGTATAGGTGAGATTATGGGAGCAAGGGTACAATACTTTTTTTCTAATTACTCATAGATCTGTCTGCTTTACGAGTATAACACTAATGTCTGCTTCATTTATTTTATACGAATAATACAATAACAGTCTAAACAAAGAATGCATTACCCAATAAGCCAAGCCAAGGCACTGAAGGTGGCAAAATGGCTTCCAGGAGGGGCGAAAATTTTGTTCATGAGGGCTATATGTGTACAAATGTATAAAGTCAATGGCAACTTGAAACTTTCTAGGGGGCCAAAAAAGTTTAACCCCCTCTCTAGCTACGGACATGCAGTAAGATAAATATAATTGTATTCAGCGCTTAGAGAGTAGTGAAGCCCCGTCGCTCGGAAGTCGGAGCAAATTAGCATCAAATGTAATGGTCGTTGGCACCACGGTGAGAACAATCAGCTGATCAGGGAGTTCCTATTTGTTGGATAGTAACTCCTTGGTGCAATGGAGTTACTAACTACTGGCGTGATCTGCGCCAAAGTTACCGCTTCCAACGAATACGGATTTATAGATTGAAACTGCGTTGATAGCATTCAATTAGGTGATTAGATAAGATTCGAGTTTGGCATCGTGTAGAACAGGGGCGGAGACAAGGTCTTACAAGAACCCAGTTCGGTGAGCAGCACAGGATGCATGAAGGTGATTAGATAAGATTCGAGTTTGGCATCGTTTAGAACAGGCGCGGAGACAAGGTCTTACAAGAACCCAATTTGGTGAGCAGCACAGGATGCATGAAGGCCCCACGGAAGGGGCAAAGGGGATTACAAATCCAGGGAACATCCTGTATTGGTAGGTGTGGTTTTAAAGCATCTAGCAACAGTGGGATCAGCAATATTTGCCATTTATCTAGTCATGGCAGTCGCCCCCCCCCCCACTTTCCCCCAGTCCATTCCTTGTAAAAGTTACTGTTTACAGGAGCAATGCGCAAGCACCAATATCTCCAACTATTTTCTGGGTGACGGCACTGTTTGGCGATCACGATAAATGCACTATTGGTTCCTTGCCGTGGGCAGTACTTTTTGCGATGGTTGTGTGTTTATGTATGTATGTACGTATGTGTGTATGGACTCATAGACATATCTCCTTGGCGGTACACGAGCGCTCGCCGCTAGCAGTTCTTGCCTTCTTCACGCGCGGCTCGAAACTGCGAGTAGCTACCCGAAAATTCCGACGAGTGAAACGTGACACGCGCGGCGGCACGTGCCTGCCTTGGCAAGCAGCCCGCCCTCCAGACACGTACCTCTACTGAGTCAGTTGGAGGTCAGCCAAGCTGAGCGGGAAATCCCGCGAATTCCTTAGCGGGTACATAGGCAGCCGGCGAGAGCTCGGCTCTCGCACGTCTTTCCTAGCTCACACGCGGTTCGAAACTGGCGTAGCTGCCCGAAAATTCGGCCACTGCAATGAGAAGTCTCGCGCGGCTGCACGTGCCTGTCTTGGCAAGCAGCCCGCCCTCCAGACACGTACGTCTACTGGGTTAGTTGGGGGTAAGCCCAGCTGATGGGGGAAATCCCGTGAATTCCTTACCGGGTTTTTCCTAATGCCCCTTAAGGCAATGGCTGTGGGTATGTGTGTGTGTGTGTGTGTGTGCGTGTATGTACGTTTGCAATCACAAACGTGTCCTTAGCGGATACCGAGACATCCGGGTCGAGCTCCGCTCTCGCACGTCTTTCCTAGCTCACGCGCGGCTGCAATGTGGAGTAGCTGCCCGAAAATTCGCTTCGCTGCTGTGTAAGTCCCTCGCATTCGAAGTCTCGCGTGGCTGCACGTGCCTGCCTTGCGGAGCGCAGCCCGCCTTCAAGTACGTAGCTCACCTTGCGAACTTCGCGGGCAGCTTCGCTGCTTTGCAATTCCCTTGCAACCAATTATTCCCTATGGGGTCTTCTCCCAGTACCTCGTAAGGCATTGGATGTGCGTATGTGTGTGGGTGTGTGTATGCGCCTATGTCACGATATCTCAGGAAATGTGAGGGATCTCATATGTAAGCATGTGGATATTTCATTTTATGCAGTTGATCCCTGTTGTCTTGGGTTGAGGTCAAATGTCACCTGTCACCAGAGGTCAAACTGTAAAAGGCATGAAAAATGCTTGTAAAATATATCCTGACACAGGAACCTTCTCAGAATTTCATTGTTTGCATGTGGATATCGCATATTAAGGTCAAAGGTAATGAAGTGTCACTACAGGTCAAATAGCAAAACTTGGAAGTTGCATGTAAACAGAGTATTTTAGTAGTCAGGTAAAAGGGATCTAATACTCTCCATGTAGATACTCTATATTGAGAAGATGAACCCATTTCTTTTGATGTAGGTCAAAGGTTATTTTGGATCACTAGAGGTCAAACTGTAAAAACGTTGAAAAAAATTGTTGTAAAATTTAAATACCAAGATGCTTAGGTCAAAAGGACCTCATACTTAAGATGGATGTACACCATATTGAGTGGATGATCAGTCTTACTTTAAGTGGAGGTCAAGGGTCATTTGGGGTCACCAGAGATAAACCGTAAAACCAGGAGATATGCATGTAAACGAGATGCCCCCAGACCGAAATCTTTAAAGAATTTCATAGAAAATAGAAAATATGTGGATAGCCCATAGTGAGTAGATGAGCCCGCTTTAATTTGGTGGCGGTCAATTAATTTTAGGCCTCGGGTATCACATATTGGAAATCTTAATAACTGCTTGTAAGCAAGGTATCTCAATCTTCAGGGACCTCATATTGCATGCAGATACTCCATGTTGAGAAGATGTCATCGTTTTGTTGTAGGTCAAAGGTCACTAGTGGTCAAACTGTCGAAACCTTAAAATTGTAAACATCTGATTTCAAGATGATAAAGCTTCAGGGATCGCATAAATTCCAAAATTGATATTCCATATTGAGTAGATGATCCCTGTTGTTTTTGGTGTTGGACACAGGTCAATGTGGAATTACCAGACGTCAAAGTGTTTGAAAATTTTGTTAATGTTCTCAAGAAGGAAAATGTCTATGGAATTAAATTTGCCAGTTTAGTATTGAGCATATGATCTTTACAATATTTGGTGGAGGTCAATTTGCATTCGAGGTCACTGAAGGTTTCACTAAAACTCATGTTTACTTGATATTCCAAGGAAGAAATACTAAATGAATCTCACAGGTGGAAGGTGGACACCTCACACTGAGTATATTACAGTATTACTTTATCCTTTGAAAAGATGAAACATGAAAACCAATATGACTTGTCAAGTATGAAACATGTATGGATCCCACACCACTTGGCATGTCATATCCAAAATTAGGAGCAAACGTTAATTTATTATTTTTTACAAGATGTGAATCAAGATATATGACGATAGGCTTTTAACTCTTTAAAAAGCATAGTAAGGTTCCCATGAATTTGTTTAAACGGCAAACCGCTGTACTTAAATTTATTTAAGAGGTATGGAATCAATAATCCTTTTGCCTATCTGGTTTTGTAATCGTACATTATAATGCCCCTCCGTAACTCCGAAGTAAGCTGGTCATAAATACTCTTTGAAATTATCAAGATGGTGGGACTTTTTACAAAAAAAGAACTTTAAACTTGTGTCCCACCAAAATTTCTGGCATTTGGCAATCATTAATCAAGTGCCAAAACGTTGAGGTGAAGTTAGAGGATAATCCCGAAATGAAGAGGGTCCTCCTTTTGTATGTGCCTTCAAGGGCGGCGATTTTTTCTCAGTACTGGGGACATGAACCCATTTTCAAATAAGTTACTGTGTAAAAAATCAAAGTTAATGGGCGATTTGTCAAATATTGGGGGGGGGGGGGGCATTTCGCCCCGGATCGCCGCTCATGCGTCCCTCAACAACCACTTTGAATGGCTAAGGGCGATTTCATACAAGGAGTTACTTGTTAACCTGTACATGACAGAAACTTGTGGCTGTTGTATGCCAACATTTCTCTATGTATGAAAAAGGGCGAATCCGACCTTTGTGTGGAGGAAGAGTGCTCACTGGCGCCTTTGTATGAGAGAAAAACCCTCACATAAGGGTATCAAAAGCACATCTCCAGTGGGCTATCAAGGATGCTCATTCGGGAAAAGGCTGGAACAAAGAAGCACTTTTACACGATGTCCCCAGCTGTCCCTTCAATCAAAGTCGGGTCAATAAAGTTTTAGCATTTCAATCAGCAGAAAATTCAGAGGGTGAGACAGATGTATTTATATGTAGTAAACGTAATATTAGTTTGAAATTCTTAAAGGGCAAAGCTATTTCACGGGTGTTATTCTTCGCCCCCACCATTTATTAGGATCCCGAGACTGGTTGAACCCTCCCTTAGGTTTGTGCCCTGTGAAACAGTGATTGAAGCAGGTGGTCTTCCTCCCCGTCGGGGAAAGCTACCCCCTACGTGAGGGCATTTTCAAATTTCGTCGGGGAGCTTTAGTCTGTGCGAAGAAAAAGGGGGAGCTTCCGACGGCGACCAGTTTCCCTGAGGATTTACCTGTTTTGCCCTTTGTGTGGCAATTTTCTTCGAAAGGGAACCTTAAATTTTGGGCCTTAGAATTTTAGTTGTTTCTCTTTTCTTACACAGTACCGTTATAGCGAAATATTACAAGCACTCTCCACCTCACCAAATGACCTATAGGTAGACTACACAGTAATGTATGGGTAGGGAATTCCATTCCATATCTGTCTAGTTAATGTTCTTTCTTGTTTGTAGTCATATACGGTAAGAGGATCGTGGAGGGCAGGCCCGTGTGCAGGGGGGGGGGGGTTCGGACGAACCTCCCCGCAAGTTCTGGAGTTCCGCTTCGGGTAGTACTTTAGTAGTATATGATGAGACGTTTGGTGTTTTATTATGTCCTACATGGCACAATCATAATAATTCAGTGGCGGCGGAACGAGGGGTGAGGGCTTCGGGGGCTAATCTCCCCCAATGAAAAAAGTGAGGGGGCTAAAGGTATGTTCAGCCCCCAATATTTGCCAAGTTCAGACATGAGATCCATATTTCAAGGCTGGGTAAATATAGCTTATAACACTCGGAAAGTGCCGTTTCCGGCCATCTGAGGGGTTTGTAAAACCAAAAATTTTCTTGTCCGCTCCGTGCCACCTGATGGTAGCAATCCGCTTAGAAACATGTATTTCCATTTTTCATAGATTGATTTTTCTTTTTTGTCATAAATTGAGAAATTGCAGACATGAGATCCATATTTCAAGGCTGGGTGCATGCGGCTTAAAACACTCGGGAAGTGCCGTTTCCAGCCATCTGAGGGGTTTGTAAAACCAAAAATTTTCTTGTACGCTCCACGCCAACCTATGGTGGCGCTCCGCTTAGATAGTCTCCCTGCCACCCAGCCCCCTCCGCCACAATAATTTTCCCTTCCGCCGCGCCTGTAATTAACGGGCTGCTTGCTTCCACCGGAAATGGGTAGTCCTGAGCAAAAGAAACGATGCACGTGTCTTTGGAACTTGCCGATCAAAGTCGGTGGGTCAAATTTCCACTTGTAGGGAAATCGAACCTACCCACTGAAAAAAAAGCTGCATACATACGGGCTTGGAGGGGAATTTTACAATACAATGTATGCTATTTCCGATAAGGGTCGATAACCCTGACAGGAACGGTCTAGTACAAGGGTTCTGTTCCACTCCCCCTCCTCATCTCCCTCCCACGTTGACATCATTCCTGCAAACCATGGTCCATGTCAGGACTTCCGGTCGCCCCCCTCTCAAAAGACAGACCTCCCCTCTCGGACAAATCCTGATTTCAACCCTCACAACAAGCAATATTTATTCATTCAATTCGATCCTCATTCAATGTAAGAAACGAAGAAAACCTCCTAAGAAAGGTAAGACAAAAAGTTCCCAACACCTTAAATTTTCGCCAAATCGATATTTCCATTTAGTGAATAGTCACTGGATTAGATGTGTCAAGATCACATAGTTGATGCTGTTCTAGTTGTTAGATTTAGCTCAATATGTAGTTATATACGACTGATACGAAGAAGAGAAGTTTGTACTTGAATTGAATACGTCAAACATCTCATTCATCCACCTTTTGATAGTTTAATTTACCCATAGTCCTTTCAGTTCACAGCTAATATGTTATCAACTTTTTCTAACACGGTCTTTGTTTGGTCCTGTATGGTGCAAATTCATATTAAATGAAAAGGCCTGGAAAGAAATGTTTACGTACTTACCCATACGTCCATAGGGAGGGATTCGTGTGTGGCACAGTCTTTCTAGCATCTTTGTGTTATTGTAGTCTCAATCCCCCTGCCCCGGAATATGAGATTGCAAGAAATGTTACACATTGCATAACAAATATATTTATAAAAGCAAGATATAGCGTGACCACGTTAAGCAACCTTACGTCTCTGTAGTTTACTAGAGTCACATACGCTGTGCCAGACCTGAAAACTTTAATTAGGCATACAGATCCTTCCATTATTTGGGGTTTTCTCAAGGAAAGTAAACTATAGAAATTTTTGAAATGACTCCCGCATTTGTCTGCACCTTTTAGTGGAATTTGCCCCCAATTATTTTAGTTAATTGTACCCCAACATTGCACCCTTTTCTTTTCTAGGTGACAGTATATAACACAATCGTGTTGGTGTGTCGTTAAATCCCATCTAACTTACTAACCAGAGTCAAATACAAAGTGTCACAAATTCTTTTCCAGAGGTTTGGGTTATAACAGAATTGAATTGTTGCAAGCGGGACTTTTTAAGAACCTTACCCTTTTGAGTAACGTGTGAGTTGCATTTTATTCTAAAAAAATACTTTTCCGCACTAACATTTGCTGTATTCATTTTTTTTTTTGAAACACTTGATGGAAGTAGTCAGATGTTATATCTTCAGAAAAATTCGAATAAAATATCTATATATATATATATATTATAAGTATGAAACGCTAGGAAACGCTAGTTTGCTAACCAGTAATTGTAGAAAACACAGAAACATTTGTGTAAGGCCTCTTACAAGAAAAGTCATCTTTTCCATCCCTTCTCAATGCAGAGACCTACAGGCAAATCATATTAAAGATATCCACGAAGATGTGTTTTCTGATTTAGAATCACTGGAATCGCTGTAAGTATTAACGTGTGTTTCTAACTGATCACTATTAATAGTATTTTTTTTTTTTACGTTGTCATGGCACAAAGTGTCAAGTGGATAAATGAAAACATTTGAATATTAATATGTACAGGATAAATGCTATGATACTTTTCACGCAACTGGCCTATTTCATGTCTACTCCCCTAATTACATTAACGTTACAACATGAAGGATACACGATGTTGAAAAACCAAGCATTAATGGGCAAATATCCTCGTCCCAGACAGTTCCAATTTTCCCAACTAAGATACTTTTAGCCACTTGAAAAACTGTCTTATTGTATTTATTCTATGAAGAAAGGAGTTTGCTGCAATGATACGATGAATAAAATTGTACTGAAAATTTCTTAACTAAGTATCCCTGATCATATAACAATTGTTATATATTATATTATATTTGGGCAAGGTTTCGCTTTACCTACTTGTTGGGCAATTACTTGCTAATTAGTATGTTTGCTTAAAGGTGGGTACATTTTTGGCCGCAGATTTTGCGTCGAACAACCACACAGTTGACTCCATTTTGTTTCACATTTCTACTCTTAATCAGACATTGGTGTCATAATCTGAAAATTCCTTTTGACATCTTTGACACGGGCAAAAGAGGAAAACTCGTACATTATGTATGACCATTAAATCGAGCTCTTATTCCATAAAGTTGTTGAAATACTACTACGAACTAGCATACATTCGTATCAAGTTCGACAATTCATACTGATCGCCAAACGGCTATCCAATGAGAGCTCATAATCTTGGGTATTCTCTGTCATGTCCGAATGCGAGTGGATATAGCAGAATTTGAAACGTTAATGCATAATGATAATCCTATCCTACTCTATGTTTGAACGATACGGAATTGCTACAAAAGTTCTCAGTGTGCAGACTTGTGTTTTAATTTAAAAAGCACCAATTCACAGTGCCCTTTAAACCTGATTGTCTTGGACATTATACACGGAAGTGGGTGACAAACCAAACATATTAAGCCAAGGCATTTGGAATGAACATCTCACTACATACAGGTGCAGTTTTGAAATGTCTTCCAACAACTGGTATTATATTTCAATTCACACTTAAGATATTTCAAAGTGTAAAATAAATTACACTAATTAACATATTTCTGGCAGACTTTTATGACATCACTTAAAACTTCGACAGAAAGCTAGAAAGAAAGGCACAATTAACGTCTAACTGCCTAGGAAGTGGTTAATATCGTTCCCAGTCAAACAATACAATTCAACAACTGTTGTGTAGAAAGTTCACCCACCTCTCCTTCGAAAGAAATGTCCAGCATGGATTATTCATGCATGCTATTGTGAAGTACAAAAAAAAAACCAGCGGTTAGGCAGAGATGGTTCACATGAAACCAACGGTTGGTTAATACATTTGCCCAACAGCTTGATAAGATGTGCCCAACCATTAAGTAGGTTTTGAAGTGCTCGTTTCCTTCACAGTTGGGTTTTTTTTTCTTCCAACAGTTAAGTTCAAACTTTAAGGCCCTGTCACACTCTAGGGTATGGGAGAAACGTACGGATTGCGTATGGAACTTTTCGAATACGCACAACTTTTGAGCGTATGAACGGAAATTTTCGAAGACTGTCGTTGAAGACTTTATGAGTAGCGTATGAATAGCGTACGAGTTCCTTATTACTGGCATATAGGCAGCGCATCAGTAGCGAATGCGAGCGTACATGAGCTTATGTCACCTTATATCAGCGTCAGTGTAGCGTTCACAAACGTATGAGTAACGTATGCGAAATGTATGCGAAACGTATGACAAACGCATGCATAGCGTGTGAGCACCGTGCCCCGAGCGTCCGTATATGTGGGCGGGCTTTCCCAGAGCCTTCACTTGAGCAGACAGATCCGTCCCTTATTTTGGGCTTTCTCAAGGAAAGTAAATTGTATAGAAAGTTTTGACATGACTCC
>WURT03100620.1:0-12410 GCA_009936505.3 Holothuria glaberrima
TGTTTACAAGGTTTTCGGTTTTTGACCTCTGGTGATCTCAGATGACCTTTGACCTCCACCAAAAACAATAGGGTTCTTCCTCTCGACATTACAAATCTGTATACCAAATATGAAGAGTGCCAGTCATTGCTATCTTGAGATATCGTGTTTGCCAGGTTTTCAGGTTTTGACCACTGGTGACCTCAGATGACCTTTGACCTCCACCATAAAAAATAGGGGCCTTCCTCTCAACATGACAAATGTACATACTAAATATCAAAAGTGTCAGTCAGTGCTATCTTGAGATATTGTGTTTACAAGCCATTTACAAGGTTTTTGCAGTTTATCCTCCGGTGACCTCAGATGACCTTTGACCTCCATCAAAAACAATAGGGTCCTTCCTATCAACATGACAAATCTATATACCAAATATGAAAAGTGCCAGTCATTGCTACCTCGAGATATCGCATTTACACAGTTTTCGGTTTTTGACCTCTGGTGACCTCAAATAACCTTTGACCTCCACCAAAAACAATAGGGTTCTTCCTCTCGACATGACAAATCTATATACCAAGGTTCCACTAAAATGTCAATAACTTGAGTTAGGAGCATCATAGGAGGGTAGTAAAATTACTTGCCTTTTTGGTTTGTCTAAACAAGACAAACCCAGGCATCACAAAAAGCCACAGAGGTCAAATGGCCAAATGAGGTCAAAGTAGGTCTTCACATGCACTTCACGTAGGTGAACACAACTTTCCATTATGCCATCCCCCCATGTCACTTGGTTATTGGGCTGTCGCACTGTGTACCTCACATTCCAATGCATATAACACACCCACTACTAACCTTTCACTTAAATGTCAGTAACTCGAGTTAGAAACATCATAAGAGGGTAGTATACATGCCTTTTTAGTTCATCTCAACAAAACGAATCCAGGCATCACAAAAAAAATCACAAAGGTCAAAAGATCAAATATGGTCATGTGAGGTCAAAGTAGGCCATCGCATGAACCTCACAGAGACGAACACAACTTGCCATTACACCATCCCCCTAAAATGTTTCGTTGGCGAGATATCAATAAAACTTTACTTTTTGACCTTTTGACCGAAGGTTTGAGATTATTTTGTTAATGTTAGAATATTTTCACCTCTTAACAGTCACAGTTTGAGCAACAGTCACCGAGTTATAGCCACTAAAAGAAATTCATTTTATTGCCTCTGGTGATCCCTAGTGACCTTAGACCTCCACCAAAAACAACAGGGCACATCTACTCAATATGATGCACATACACACCAAGTTTGAGAAAAATTGATCACTTGGTTATTGAGTTATCGCACCACATACCTCACCTTCCAATGGCGTTACATACACACACATACATATGCCAACTTGACAACATAGTTTCCTTTGTTACACAAGGAACAAGAAAACTAAAATATAAATTAACCAAACAGGTAACTTCACACGTATATTAATCTCCTTGCTTGCATAATGCATACTTTTTCAAACACTCCACATCACCAAGCACATTTACAAAAATAATTTGACACTTATCTCCATATTAAGTGGAGCATAGTGAGTATTAAATGTAATATCTGTGATGTCTTCAGACCTTAAAGGATCGTTACTAAGTGCATTTATAATGCACTAACATGGCATACAAAGAAAGTTGTGATTACCATTCTAGTTTAACCAATTAACTCAAGCAATAGTTTCAATTCCCCAAGATATTATGCATTACGAGAGTTATGGATGTTGCAAATTTTAATTAAAATTTTAACAGCTTGGGCCAAGAAATCATTCATGATCTACTGTACAAGTTTAATAATGATTTTCTTTCTGTGAAAATCTTATTGCTTGGAAATAAAGCTATCGAATTTCCCTATTTTGAATTATAATACCTATTATTTTGTGTCTATAAATCAGAGTTTTATTTAAAGACTATCTGTGCCACAAACACAACAGTCAATCACACCAGATTACCAGTAAATTATAATTACACTTCCCTACCTGCAACAGGTGTCATTTTTTTACCATATGTAATTATATACTGTTTGCACAGCTGCATGTTCAAGTTCACATGTATACAAGTTGTTTCCCCCAAAAGTGCAAACAAACTATCTGTGGCTCGATCATTACACAATGCAAGTCACCAGAAGTTATTTGACTTTCAAAGACAGAAGATGTTCATCAGTGTAAGCACAAAAGCTGATGGTTTGAAGAACAAAATGTAAGTACTGCTGTAGTAGAATGCTGTAGAAATTGATTAATTTTTTATGATAGTGTATCCATTCACTGCATGTTGATGGATAGTATGCAATAATGTGTACCAGACTTGCCAACCTCAAAAGTGGCAAACTCTTGAGGTTCTTGTAAGAAAAGCTGAAAATCACACCTCAAACCTGGAGATACATTGTTATGACAAGTGTTTTATAAACTAGAAAAATGTTAAATTTTTTTTGTTCACCCTCTTAATAAAGTTAAGATGCCATCTACAAAGCCAACTAATTGAAAATTGCAGAAAGTTTTACAGTTGGATGTATACAGGGCTGTCACAGTTTCCTGTTAAAGGGGCTTACTGAGATGGTTCACAAAATTCATGATTTTTTTTCATACTTGTTGAGATTTACTGACATCTTGATGGTAAATGATTAAACTAAGAGATTCTGCACATCTGATACACAACTGAAATGGCAGTGACAAAGTAATCAAAGATTGAAATCATTTATTAAAAATCTGTGACCAGACACTTTTAGTAATCATATGCAATCCCTGTCCACAAGAACTATAATTTCTCATATTTTCGGTAACTTAAGGCATGGTCTCGTGTACCCAGGCTGCATCAACCGGTGTAACCCTGTGTTTATACCAAGGCAAAACTGCAGGTTTACACCATGATTTCCAGCATGTGTTCTCATCTACCCCGGGTTCAGTTGATTGGGTTGTTACGGAAGTTAGTATGTTTCTTGAGAATTTTTCTCTTGCTTATCTCCAAATTGTTAGGTAGCCTAAATCATTATTTACTAGCTACAGCAGAAATGAAAAATTTTGTTCAGTGAGAAATGTATAATTTGCCAAACTACCTTCAAGTTATTTGAATGTTTGTCAGTCTTTGAAAGGGAAATCTATTGCACTTGTAGTACAGGAATTTTTTATATCATGATTTATTTGTACAGAAAGATAACTGGGTTATTCAATCTCAAAGTAAGGCAGCAAGGTATATAGCTATATTTGTTTGCAACTCTATTTGAACTCAGCCTTCACTCCATATAAAGACTTTATAAGACATTCATTCGTTGACTCTCTTATACATGCACTGAGTAGTACTATAGCAACATGCTGCCCACAGACAATGAGAGATGGTTTGTTTGGTGCAAACAAACACACTTACAGAGATGTAAGCAAAGTAGAGGTCCATTTCCTGAACCTGTCTTCTCCAGGACTGTCAGCCTGGGAGAGAGGTCTAAGAGGAGGGCTCCCCTTTGAGAAAACTTTTCACATCAGAAGGCCTAGGTGCAAATGGTACTACCTTTTTCTGTTTTTAAGTATGTTCATGCAGTAGGTCTGGTGACCTCAAATAACCTTCGTGTTTACAAGCTAGGCATCACATACACATGCACATACACACACACAACATCACCATCGCATAGATTACTTGCCTGCCTTCGGCAAGGAACCAATAATGACTATAATTTTCAAAATCAATTGCTTTCAAAGCTGCATGAATACAATACTATGTAATCACAGCTGACACTGTGACAATTAAATCACAGTTGTCCATAAAGAACAATTTAAACAGGAATTGTACTTCAGTTTGAACAAATAGATGTTCACTCAAGCAAATTTACTAAATATTGTATGTATTAGTGTAAAATAGCACAGACCTAATAGCTGATATTTTATTCAAAGCAATAGTCTCACCAATGAACACAGGCAAAAGCTTTGATTCCCATAAACATTAAATACATTGCAAGAGTTGTGCTCATTACACAATATGAAAATTCCAAGGTTTTGGTGAACAATTCAGAGATGGACGGGAAATCCATGCAGTCTGGCCAGACTCTATATCCAGCTATCCTAGCTCAGACTTCAACAAATTCTTCTTCCGTTAATTGTCTGTCAGGCTATCTGTTCTCTGAATCTACTTGTACACATGAATACTGTATCTACTTGTCCTGTTCAAATTGCCTTTGTTGAAACTTACGCTCTGCTGCGATACTTGTCGGGGGGGGGTTATTATATTGAGCAGTGCACTTGCCCTAAGGAACTTTTTCTTGTCCCAGACTGTTTGGCAGGGGATTTGTCTAACCCTGTGTGCAGTACTCCCAAACAATGAAGAAATTGTCCCATACTGTATTTCTTTCAGTCAATGGTTGAAGGGGATCTTCGTGTGCTGGATAGGTAGTTTTGTGTTCAGATTTGCTTTGACCTCCAAAAACCAATAGAGCCAGGCCTCCATTTTAAGAAAATTTTATGGTTGTCCATCGGACAACCTGTCTGCCATTTTTTGGTTGCCCAAAAGAAAACATGGTTGCCCAAACATGAATTTTGCAGTAATTCTAAAAGTCATTTGTTACCTATTTGCATGAACTCCCCAAAACTCTTCTGGTTTGGGAGTCTATGAGCGACGATACTTACCTCCTATTTACCTATGTATACCATTATTGCCCGCAATAATCGTCTGACAGGGAATAAACCCACCAGAGGGAGGGAGTAAACGGGGGGGGGGAAGGTCTGCCCACAGACCAAAGGGGAGAGTGGGAAGAGTGACGCAGAAGGTTAACAAAATGGCGGCGCGAGACCGCTACCCGTACAAACTCAATGAGGAGGATCGCGCACGGCGACAAACCTCTGAGTAGTGAAAACTAAGGGTCGAGAAACACCAGAATTTGACCAAAAAAGACAGGATACTCATGATTCCGATGACAAAAGAGGATCCCACGGTGATACACTGAGGAAATGCAGCAAGAAGGCGTCAGGAATATACAAGGAAAGGATGGTTTTACCAGACGTTAAATACGTATTAACACGATGAAGGCAAAATGGAGAAGGAAGAGCTAGGGCTTAGGTCATAGGTCACGGGTCATAGGTATTCCCGCGGTGTTATTGGTTTGCCAGACGATTATTGCGGGCAATAATGGTATACATAGGTAAATAGGAGGTAAGGAGGAGCGAAATAGACTTTGCTTGTCCTTCGGAATTTGGTTGTCCCTCACAAATTTTGGTTGTCTCTGGGGACCAGACTACTGTTAAAGGAGCTCATTGAGTTGGTTCACAGAATGCATAATTTTTTTCACACCTGTTGAGATTTACCAGATTCTGCACATGTGACTCACAACTGAAATGACATTGACAGGGTAATTAATGATTAAAATCATTTATTACAAGTTTGTGACCAGACAATTTTAACCATTGTGTAGTTATCATATGCAATCTCTGTCCACAAAAACTAAAATTTCTCACATTTTTAAAAACTGTAAGAAGTGAAACATGAGTAATTAGGCTAATTAGAAGCATTGTCATGCAATTATTTCCTCCAAACTTGTCACAAAAATGATTGATATCAACTCAATGAGCCCCTTTAAAATTGAGCCAAGAGAGCTGTACAACTGGATTTAATATATCACAATGTTAAGTATGATACATGTTTCCTATTAACTTAACAGAAGAAGGGTTTTCAGAATTTGACACCCAGTGCATGCATCCCTAATAAAAATTTCTCATGATTCTCATGAAAAATTTCTTTTGAGATTCTCATGAGAAATTGGAACCACAAATGATTCTCATGAGAAATTTCTCATAAGATTCTTATGTGTGAAACTAATTCTCCTTATCATTCATTCTTTGAGACAGTTTTGCATAACAGAATGATGCCATTGGTATAAAGAAACTCTTCTTAATGGTAGTGTGATCGAAGACTCACACATGAAGCCTGCTTGTTTTTCATATGTTAATGATTGAAGAAAATCTGCTGTATGTCAAATCTGCTGCATTTTTGGGGAGGAATAGGACATATTTGTGGTTACCTTGTCTAGTCTCTCCATGGTTTGACATGGGAAGCCTCACAAATCAGCTCTCCCAGTGGTGTAACCAGAGGGGGGCATGGGGGCTAGAGCCCCCATCAAATGTCTTGCCCCCCTACTTGCCTCTCCCAAATGAAATTCAAAGATGTAAAAATATTGGGCAAAACTTATATAAGACAAAAATAAAGAATATTTAGCTGAAACAGAGACTGCAGAGAAGTGCTATTTCCTGCAATCTGAAAGGCATCTATATTTAAAAAGTTTTTCTCTGTATGCTACGCGCCAACCAATGGTGGCGCTCCGCTTAGAGTGTCATTCCTGCTTGCCCCTCCCACTTCAACCTTTTCCCCCTTCAGCCCTCCCAGATGAAAAAGTGTGGTGATACAACCCCCCCCCCCTCCAGGTTCTAAGGTCCACCTATCAGTTGCTACCCTTTTTAATGAGTATAGGAACCACCAGTTAATGAGGTATGCTTCAGTACACACCTCTCCTAGTACACTCACAGTCAGCTGACAGTTGTATGCACACATCTTGACAGGCAGAAGATATGCTTCTTAAAGGGAAATATTGTGTTTATTTTTCAGAAATTTTCACATTTTCTAAACCACTATAAATAGATACAGAATGATAGACAATTCAAAATAAGGCAGCAAAGTAGCTTTCTTTTCAAGAAACAAGGTTTTTACAGGAAGTAATTTGGTTATTTGTGCCACAAAAGTAATTTGTTCACCCAAACTTTCAAAAATTCAAATGATGCAACATCCGTTACTCTTGAAATGCATAGATGTAAAGCTATTGCTAGAGTTTATTGGTGAGACTGAATAATTAATAAGGATTTAGGTCATTTTCTTTGTATGCCATGTTGGTACATTTTAAATGCAATATTTCCCAATTAACACAAAAGGTGACCTGCTTTTTAAGCCATTTATAGATCTCTTCCTGAGTGGTCATGTATACATACCTTTGTTACATGCAAAATTATGAACCATGAACTAAGTACAGCTATTGTTTCCAAACAATAGCAATACCTTTCTGCTGGAAACTCAGAGCTCATTAACTTTCAGGGAGTGCTGTGACTGTGCCATGTGTGCACTCAAGCCATATTTTTACTTCCACCAGAAAACTTCTAGTCAAAGTGATGTGATCGCCACAGAAGTTTTCGGTGAAGAGTTCAGAGATATTGTCTTTCAATTGCGCGGTTTTGTAGGATGAGTATGTGTCATGCAAATTCTACCACTAAAATTTTCTGTAGATCGATGGTCATATGAAGTCGCCTGAGCTCTTTTTTAATGTTTGGCCATAAAACCTACCTTCTTCTAGGGATTTTGATATTTGTGCCTGAAAGTTTGCACACAAGTTCATGTGTTATCCATGCTCATATCTTGTTCACCAATAATCAATATCACACGAAAGGATGTTTTAAGGGAGCAATTTTGAATTGAAAATTGACCGTTCCTCGTTGGGAGGAATTTACTCCTGATTGGAAAAAAATACAAAGAAACAACTGATCTCAGTTGCTTCTAAATCTTGTCAGTAATATACTCTGTAAATTTTATAACATTTCATGAAGGTATGCTCGAGAAAATCTAAAATAAAATTACCTTCTTTCTGTCCGAAATGATCGATTCTGCTTAGGACAAACACTTGTTTATCGTTTTGACCGCCGGTGTAAGCCAATATTTCACAACAACCCCAACTGAAATCATTTGGCATCCAGTTTTGTTGTATATGTCGAATTGGCCAAACGAACAACTTTGCGGCCAATGTACCCACGTTTTCTTATCTCTTTACATATAAAGCTACAAAGCTATTCATTGTTTGCAATTTCGTTAGTGTTTGCACAAGGTAATCCGAACCGTGAAAAAAGTATCAGGTGAAGTGCCCGTAGAATGGACTCTGCCCAGCTCCTCAGCTTCCCAGACTACTCAGACAGGGAATATGCTGTACAGTCTGCTACGTAGTTAACCCGCGGAGCAGCTTCTGCTCATCTCCTCTTTGGGGCTCCCCAAACAAAACAGAACAACGAATATGTCGTACATCCTGCAAAGTAGGCAATGACAGTTGATAGGTGTACTTTCACCGAAATTGCACTACACTGAGATGCTGCTCCAGAGAAGCTTTCCCAACTGTAGCCCCCTTTTTTGACTCCACTTTTTAGACAGTCACAAAGCTCCTTAGTTATGTAGTGCTTCTTTTAATTGCCAGATGCCAGAACTTGACACCATTCAAGTGCATAAATTTCAAGATTCTTTTTCCTTAGACCATCTCCCTCCCCTCTTTATTTTACTAAATTTGCCCTTATATGCCATAGGAGTTAGCCCCCCTTTTTTCATGTGTGAAATCCTGCATCTGGCCGAAGTCAAAGTTTTCACCATTGGTGGTCTAGTTTCATGTGAACATCTGCTGCATTTCAAATCTGCATTAATTTCTTTGGGAATAGGACATACTTGTGGCTGCTTTGTCTAGTCTCCCCACTGTTTAACAAAGGTATTTTGTTTGAATTAGCTGTAGTATAAAATCTGTAAATGTTATACAAGCATGAAAAAGAATTCTGTAAACTGCCCTAACTTTAATACCTACCATAGTACTCTCTTGGCAGTTTCCATTGCTGGTTTAAAGAAGTTTGAGACTGAAATCACAATTACGGGAGTCCATTTGAATGATTAAAACAGGCTAATGAAATGCTCTAGTAAGTTGACCTTCAAATCATCAGGCAGAAATGTATATCAACCAATATGTTTCAAATAACTAACAACTGTGGAAAGCAGTTACATGCCTGTGGATATTCTTTAGTATGGGTCTTTAATAGTCCATACATATTTCTACTTTCTATCTTAACGTCCTTTTATTAAAGTGCTGTTTTTGTGCTTTTATTTTTTACCCTGTTTTATGTTGCTTTGAGCCTATTCTTAATTCATAAGTTGTCTTATGTTTTCTTTACCCTTTTTGTGAATGCTTGCGGATGTTTTATCATGAGTCTTCAGTATAGTCAGTATGTATATTCCATTTTAATGATGTTTATTGTGCTTTTATGTGATCTTTCAACTTGTTTTGAGTTGATGCTCATTTTTTAAATCTCCTTGGCCCTTTTTGGTTGCCTTATCTTACCTTTCTTATTGCGATAGAATATTCAAATGGGCCTACGATTACAAAATGATCCTACATTTTGGGTACAGTAGTAAAAGAAACACTGAGCTTATTATCAGGAAGTACAAAACTTCATACTAGCTCATCTACTTTCCATTTTTCACATAGTACTGTTTGGAACAGCTAGTTCAATCAGTTTCAAGCCAAAGACATGCCATCAGTGCACGGAAGAAGCAATAAATGATTTTATGAAACATGTTTTAATAGGTTTTCAACTTTTTTTCTTTAGGGAAGGGCACTCCCTGATCATACTATCTTTCCTACAACTTTTGGCAAGACGCATGATAGCAGCTTCACAAAATGACATTGGGCATGTAACCTGTGGTGAAGTTTGTGAGTACAACAGCATCTCACAAAAAGCTGACTGTGACAGACAAAATCTCTACCATGTCCCTTCCTCAAAAGGATGTGAAGACTGTATCACACTGTTACTAGAGTGGAACCACATTAAGGAGCTATCAGTTGGCAGCTTACTTTGTTACAGCCATTTACAGAACTTGTACATAAGTGACAATGGCCTATTTATGATACAAGTTGGGACTTTCAATAATGCGAGACATCTGCAAAATCTCGTTCTCAGTGTCAACAACATTAGTTCACTTCATAGCAGCACCTTCACTGGAGCTGAGAGTTTGCTGACGATAAACCTCAATAGGAACAAAATTCAGGACGTTGATAAAGATGCCTTTCACACTTTAAGCCAACTGGAAGCCCTACATTTAAGTAGTAACAAAATTAGGTTACTTCCACCAACTGTGTTCCACAGCCTGCATCAACTTCAACACTTGGCACTAGATAATAACATACTGGAAGCCATTAGCAGTCACACTTTTGAAAATCTAACAAAGCTAAGAAGTCTTTATTTAAGAAAGAACAAGCTCACCGAACTCCCCTATGGCCTTTTCAGAGGACTTTCCTCCCTTAAAGAAGTTGTTCTCTCTGAAAATGAACTACACAAGTTGCCTTCATTTCAAATGATTGGAATAAACCACTCCCTTGATTCATTTTATTTAGACCATAACAACTTTACAGAATCTGACACTATCGCAACATATCTAAACAAAACAGATGTGCTACGTATTGATGACAACCCTTTTAGGTGTGATTATTCTTTCCTCTATCTTCAAATCTTCAAAAGAGAAGATGTCCAGTACCATATGGATGATGTAATTCCTTTTGATTATATCGCTGAGTACAGTCACCCTACACCATCTCCATCAACCACACCTAAGACTTCTTCCCCCACATCAGCCAAATCACCCCAGACTGATGTCACCAGATATCTGACAACACAAACCATGAATGACAATGAAAGTGGTTTGAACACTGTGTGCTCAATCTTGATTATTTACTCTGCAATTTGTACCGTAATACTGATAATATTCGCAGTAGCATGCTACAAGGGGAAAATGCGTTTTGTGTAGAGAAAAATCATAATATCTAACAAAATAGAAATATAGTAACAATAATTCAGCCAAAATCACATTCATTTTTGGTGACCTACCATTCTTCAGAGCCCATAACCCCCCCCCACCCACCCATTCCAACCCCTCTCCCACCCCTGAAAATTAAAAAAAAGTTGTTCTTGCTTGGTCCACAGACTGGGATTTGTACAGAAAAAAAAGTGACACATGCACTTTTTATTTCAAAAAAGAATAAACCTGTTTTCCAATTAATTCCATGTGTTATTGGATATTGATAAAACAATTAAAACTTGTCAAATTTGGTGTTTGTGCACAATTTACGTCGTTGGGATTCCTTTCTTCATTACTAGAACAAAGAGTATAATTTCCCAATGTTAAAGCTAAACGAAATCCAGACGGAAAGCTATTTTTCACAGAGTGCTAATGTTAGACAATGAAACCAATGAAGGATCTTCCACTTTCGAATTAAAATGCAGAATTTTAAATCAGCTGGAGAGTGTTTTGATTGTATACCTGGCTATTCAGGTGTACGAACTTCTTTCCTACAGGTAAAACTATTTTCTTTGCCAGTTTTATTTGCAGTAAATATTGCACATCTTTATACTGCGAATGTAAAGATCCCACAGTGAAACCTGGATAGAGTAGCTTGATTTAAAGGGGCTTCTTGACTTGATATAGGTTATTTTGTGACGAGTTTGAAAAAAAATCATTGCATGACAATGTTCCTAATAAGTCTCATTACTCATGTATGGGCGATTCCATGAAAACGTTAGCCACGGGGCGAAAATTTTATGTTCGTCCAACTGTAAAAAACCTACCATCATTTTGAACAGATATGTCTCAGGTTTCACAAACAGGTATTTTGGAAGAGGAAATCATAAAGGAACACATAAAAATTAGAATTGTGTATTTTGTCAGTATTTTAACAAGTAATTTTGAAAAAATAACCATAAATTTTTCTCTTGTTGCATATTTTATAGTTTACTACTTTAATGCGTGGTATTATCATGTATACCTCCAAAATACTGTAAGTGTTGTTAAATTTACCATTCAGGTGATAAGTAAAGAAATGGCGTGTTTCCTGAGAACATGTCGCTAGAGGACCCATTAGCCAGAAGTTGCGCCTTTTCAGCTCTCTTCACATATCCCCAGAGTTGTTAACTGTGCTTAAATCTCTTGAGCAAACAAGCTTCCAAGGCACTATTGACCACAACTCTATTATCAACCAGTATAAAACTACTTGGCTTGCAAGGTACACTGCAGAGACAATTGTTTGAGATTAAACATGCACCACTGCACAACCTTTTCAGTGGAGAAAGCTAGTTGTGAGACGATGACTCATGCTCTAGTAAACCATGTCAAAAACCCGCCCAGACAGCTACACGGTGGGTTTTTGAGTTTTTAGAAGGTGCAACTTTACAGTAATGGGGAAATTAGCAGCATGAACATGTTAAAGTTATGTGATTACTGTGATTATGTTAGTCTGTTACCGAAAAAATCTTAAAAGTTTTCTAAATTCCTTGCAAAATATCACAGGAACTTCGTATCTTGTATTCTCTGTATTTATTAGGAGTTGTAACCTTCTGTCATTGAAAGATCAGAATTCTCTTCTTTATTCACAGAAAATTCTATGGATGAAATGGTAACAGACTGACAGTAACAGACTGATGGTAACAGACTGACAGACTAAATGATACAGATAATTGAAGAACTGCATGTGCAAATAAATTTATTCAGTAAGATACTCACCTCTGTTATCAAGTCCAGTTATGTAAGAACACAATTACACTAATTTATTGAATTTTTTTTGGAAATGACATAGTGTATGTTAGCATC
>WURT03100631.1:0-12410 GCA_009936505.3 Holothuria glaberrima
TAATTTGTTATACTGTACACCAGTGTATAGGCATATCCTAAAATTCTATATAGCCTTCCTAGTTCGTTTCTACCCCCGATAGAGCGATAAATTTAACAATTTACTCTTCGATTTTTTCTGTTTTTCTCGGGTTGGGTAAACAGACAGACCACCCGAGATGGAAAGGATCTCGGATTCGTGACAAGTCAGACCACCCAACAGTCCGTCCGAGATCACCAAGACCATCCAAAACTGACTTCGGCCTTAGGTGGTTTCGGTTTGGCCCCTGTTTTGGGAGGTTTTGTATATCTTTACCTGATAATAGGGCTCGAACTAACCGACGGCGCCGACAGCAATTGCCGTCGGTGCCCCCACAACTCGAGACAACCGACGGCAGTAAACTGCATTGCCCCCATTTGAAATTGCCATCGGTGCCCTGCCCCCTTGGCCAGCCATAGCATCCCCAAGTTGTCCTGCAATTTCATTTTGTTCTAATGTACGGTCTAAACAGATAAAATCTAAATCAATTTGTAAGCCCTATTGTAAATTAATAAGCAGATTTGGGCTACGGTACTGCTTCGAAAGGGAAAACAAAGGAATTAGTATGCCTACCGTGAGTAGTTGACAATCAGTTTAATCACGGAATTATATGCTATGAATGAAGAGTCAAATTATTTGTTGCTAATCTATGATTATGATGTAATATAATAAGCAGTTAGTATGTGTATCAATTTTTTTATCATTTCAATACCGTTTCGAGGAAAATGCCTTGGTGCCCTGACTGAATTTCGAAGTTGCCTCGGTGCCCTCCTTGGTTGATCAAATATCTCAGGCGATTTTTCGTGTGCCCCCAAAATGCCTTGCAATATCAATTGGACACATCAGTATAATTTCGACAAATAAACTGCGCGACCTAATATTTGATGAACAAAATTGTTTACGAGAGTGTTATATGAATAATTCAGCCTGAAAGATAATGTTCCGCATAGATCTAGAGTAACACTTGGTTGTGTATGAATATTTTAGCAATCATCCTGTCATCGTAAACTGAATCAAGGGAGTGGGCCGACGCCGATCCCCACCCCTTCTCCCCTTCTCCACCTAGTTCCTTCTCCTGCCATCTCTTGAATAAACTTAAAAATTTGCAAACTGCTGGGCCAGATAGTATCTGAGCATCTTTGATTATTCGAAACTTCTCAATACAAGTTTCCTCTTACACGGGACCCTATCCCTGGATGCTGACCATACAGTCGTAGGCTATGCTCAAATTGATTTATAGATTACAAAGTTACATACCTCGAGTTTCTTCCTAATGAAAAGTACAACGCGGAGCCTCGGATTCTGTTCAGCCCGTCTTTCGGGTTCCCAAACATAACTGGACAAGGAATATGCCGCCGGCACAGCCTGCTGTGTAGGCAAAATGGAAAGATGATCTTCCCTGTATATGACAGCTTGTTAACAGAAGACGAATTAAAAGCAAAAACCAAGCACTACCCTCGACGAAGTTCTGCTCCTCGAGGGAAGTACGTCCCCTTAAAGGATACTAAACTTAGCTTAACCATCCTCCCAACCTTCAGACCTTTACATCATGGGTATGCTATGCGTGGCCCACTTCTAGACTGGCTAAGTAGATGCTACAAAAAAGCTACTTACGAGCTTACCTGTGTAGCAGGTGTCGAATATGTATACTCCTCTTTTGGCGTACATACTGTGGTATTGCGAATGCGGTCAGTGTGGCTGCAGGAGCAATAAACGGCAAGTTACGAGCCTGTAAAATATGATCAGCAAGAACGCTTTGTAAAGTGATAACCGGAAGAGATGTCATCAGCTAAGATTCACTCAGTGAGGTGTCACCGGCACCAGCTCCCTGACGGTACCATACACAACTTCTCCATAGGTCTTTGTTCAGAAGCAATGACTGTCCCTCCACGCCCAATCCCATTCTTAACAAAGACGACCAAAGACAGAAAGTTTAAATTGTTCTCGTTCAATTGCCACGTCATACTTGACAAACCAGGGCGAAATTGTACACGCTTCGTCAGTCTTCAACTCGTGTTTAGCTTTTTTCTAAGTCTACTTCAATGTTTGATCAAAAAGACATGTGACAAAAGCTTTGATTTCCATCCCATGATCAGTCTTCAGTTGATATAAGAGGGTCCTTGATAGATCCCAGCAGAATCTCTGCCTTCTTTCAGTAGCATTCCCTTCAAGCTGCACTATTGCATCTCTGTTAATCAAATCCGCTTTGCCAAAAGTATGACGAAAAGTTGGGAATTTTTGGTCCGATTTTGACCGATTAAAGTCTGACTGCAGTTTAATTCATACCCTTATACTCTGTAACATTTTTTTAAGAAGGCCACGGTAGGTTACATACAGCACAGTGATGAAGAATATTACAAAGAGTCCATCCACTCCATGTAATATTCACGATCGTAAATTCACCTATTTTTCGGACCCTAAGTTCACCTATTTTTCGGACTCCTCCTCAGATGGACCTTTGAAAACGTGAAGTCATCGCTTTCGGCCAAGAAACATCACTGCATATCTTCTACTAACAATGTATACATATTTTACTAAATAATGAAAATCTAGTTGTTTTCAAACGCGTCAATTAATAACCATAGGGTTGACGCAGGGTCCTCGGAGCAGTGAGCTGTTCCCTCCCCGCCCCACCATACACATAATGATTTTCAGTTGGAAGATTTCCTTACAAAATTATCATCATTAAATGTGTCGTAGAATAGCCAAAATTACTTAATTAAGAGAGTGCCACAATAAGGGTTCAGCCCCCTAATATTAGAAACATTGTGACGGTCTCAGGGCAATCATAATGACTTCATACAATGTTCAACACTTCATATTTCACGGTTTTAGTTTACTTTATTTGTTACGGTATACAACACCTTCATACAATTAACGATGCAGTATTCCATTTTTCTTTTAATTTTACGGACGCAAGAGCCAGGGGGCTGGAGGAAACACCCTCCCCCCTGTGTCTTGGTAATACCTTTTTTCGGGCGTGTTTTGTCTCGAAAAACTGGGGTAATTTTCTCCAGGTATACAGATTTTTTATTTTCTCCGGGCTAAAACGGCTTAGCCCCCAACCCCACCCCGGGAAATATCCCGTGGTATGACTATGAGAAAATACCCCTCTCATCCAAAGAAGTTAAGTTTGAAAATAGGGACCAAGTTTAGCATCTTTTTCAAGTTAGCGGAGCAACGCTTTTCTCGATAGTCGTTGGAGCTCTATTTCAAAGGGATGTTTCCAACATTTCTGACCGTGAATCTTTTATATAGGCTAAATAGGCTTGACTTAGTTTTCTGTAAACTATAGTAAAACTTTTGTATTAACTCTGTACTGGTATTTTAGTTTTCATTTCAATGTGTATAATAAATTTAAGTTATTTTAGTAAGGAATGGATCAGAGAGGATTTTAAATCCTCACCAAGGACCCGATGAAACTGGCCCTCGTTTTAAAGCGTGCAGGAGGCGTCTTTATGAGGGCGCAAGGCTGCGAGCCCTTTTCCTTCACAATTTCGTAAATGATGACGGAAAAGTCACACGTCGAGTAGTTGCATTCCAAATTGATTGATTCCTGTGACAGACGTCATATCCAACCAATCAGAGACGCTGACACATCATCACATGGCAATGGCTGGCAATTGCTATCATTATAGTGAGATAACCTTTTATCGAAAGAGTTAATTGTGACTGTACGCGTTGTTTGTCAATAAACACAAAAATTGTCGTATCAACAATGACGTTCGCTGCCTGGTCCATTTTCTCATTCATTAAAGATAAAAGTATTTTGTTTGTAGAGCTGTCGGCGAGGCCTATCTTCTCCAGTGTTTGCTTAGAAAAAGCACTTAGGTCAACGATAAGATTACTACGTCTGCGCGAGCAAGTCTGCACAGACTCACCCACGTTTTATATATATCACCTCCTGCTAGTATGGAAGTATCCCCTAGTAATATATGCTGTTAGGAAGGTTATGTATACAAATAAAACTTTGTGACTCAATGTAAAAAAAAAAATAAGATATTCAATAGATCTATGGAAATTTACAATTACATTAAAGGACATTGGGTAGATCATGCGCCACTTGCATATGGTATTTCATAGCATAGTTTCGTGCTTCGTCATCTTTTGTCCTGGGCATGATGGAACTTCATGTTGTCATTTGGACAAATTTTAACTATTGACCTTGTTTTAAAGTTCCAGAGAGCATGAACGCAACTACAGTGGCTCATTGGACATAGCAAAAAAATCATAAAAGGAAAAATAAAAAATCGCCCCCCCCCCCAAAAAAAAGACAAGAAAAGATGCAGCAAAGCAAAAAAGGAAGGAAAACTGTGGAAAAGATATTTTTTAAGTATCCAACTGCCTATATCTCTGTGTCTGAACTCATGGTCCAGCTTCTGGCCTGTTGGCGCTGTTAGAACCAGTCCCGTAGCCGAAGCTCCTTGGTCGAGTGTGCCACGGTTACCGGAGTGTGCCTGTCCCGTACCGTCGGTTGGGGAGCTGCTCTACAGATGCGCGATGCCTGGGCGTAGTAACTGGACTGACCGCAGAGGAAAGACCTGTGGGTTAGCCGTCCTTTTTCCCGGCTGGTACCTTTCTTTCTCTTCTCTTAGATATCCCTGCCTTAGAGGATTTGTCGGAATTTTTGGTCATGGGTTCCCCTTCCTCTCGCGTCAAAACTGGGAGCAAAACGTACAGTGGGCGCCTGACACGGTAAGGCAGAAAATGTACGAATACGGCTTCTTACTTCCATACAAAACGACAACAAGAAACTTACTAAGATTTTTTTTTGTCCTCTTAACCCTTTAAGTACTTGAAATTTTTTGCTTTGCTTTTTTCGCTCATGGTGTTTTTTTTTTTTTTTGCGTTGTTTATATAGTCGAACTTTATAATGCCAAAATTTCGACTTCAATTGCAATTTCGACTAAACAAGTCAAATTTCGAGTTTGAAAAGTCGAAACTTTGACATTCCCCTCAAAATCAAAGTTTCGACTTTATTAAGCAATTGAGAAAAATTCGAAATTTCGAGTTTTTAAAGAAGAAATTTTGACCGTTTATATTTATACCAGTTTTTTTTTAATTTTGGTATGTCCTTACTGAGCCGCCGTACGTAAACGAATGACATCAAACTACACGTAGCTTATAGCAAATATTTAACTTACAGATAGGAAGAGCGATACAAGTAGATAGCCCGCTCGTGAACTGCTTCAAAATGAATGATGTTAAAATAATGAAAAAGTTGTATTATGTCATTGGTATGGGGCTAACAAAAGTTTGCGTAGTAACAAATTTTTAAAAGGGAAACTGTGATTACTCTCAGAGGGCAACCTCTGCAATTCCAGTCATTTACTCTGTTGCCTTCCCCATCTGCCCCTGAATAGGGGTAACCGTAAGTAGGTAAGACTAAAATAGTCTGCAGACTATTTTAGTCTTACCTGCTTCCGGTTACCCCTATTCAGTCTGTAGACCAGAAGTCACCCCTACAGACTTCTCATCTGTAGTCTGTAGACCAGAAGTCACCTGTTGGAGCCTGCACCCAGAATTTGTATGTTGTTGATGGGAGGGGGTTGAGGCCGGAGTGGATGGAGGCCGGCGGGCGGGGGGGGGGGTCGGGATTCCAAACTTTGTGACACCACCTTAGCGAGCGTTACCATCAGTTAACACACGATGAATATACAAACGATATGAAATGTTTTCAAAAACTACTTTCTACGATCCCCGGAAATGTCACTTAACGTACCTTGTGGTTTCATACGAACGATTCACCTGGAACGCTTTAAGCAATTTTAAAATTTTAGCAGATAATTTTCTTGGGAGGGGTGAGGGATCTAGACCCATAAGTCCCCTCCATGATACGCCATTTTAGACGACCATCTTACATGTTTAGTGGAAAGCTAATCAACTTTATGTCAGACCACACGGGATCATTGGCCCGGAACCACCACCACCCGACCGGGTCATTAGCGACCTGTATGTCATGTGCGCATGAACATAGGTTATGGGAACAGAAGAAGATACCTTGACACCGAAGGAAGTGGCAACCCATTGGCTGGTTAAGTCAGAGACACCAGGCTTTTCTAATTCAGGTACTCGCTTATTTATCAGTAAAGAAATCAGTTTCAAATATTCGTCATTTTTGTCACATGATTATTAACTGGATTTGATTGAAAGTGATCAGGTTATTATTCTGTTATTAGATCAGCCATACGGTGGATACCGGCAGGTTTTACTCTGAATTTCGAACATCGCTCTTTTAAACGGATGGATAACGTCATAAAACGGATTAAAACCGACGGAAATTACACAATTTCCTGTAAGCTATCGTTGGTTTTCGGACCTCGCCGTACCACGCGTACTGAACTACTAATAATTTAATGCTTCGCATCCGGACACTACAGGTTAAACGACAAAGAAAAAGACAGACCAACTCGACGGTAAAATTCACCTTGATTATCTCTCAAGCCTGGCTGCACATGGTAAACTGTTCGCGATAAAATACGGTAAAACTTTTTCGAACCATACAATTTCAAGTAGGGAACTAGCGTCATGGGTCTACTGGCTTCAACCCCTCCCTACCGTTCCCAACTTTTATATAGTGTTCATGCCCTATTTATTTCGGTGAAAGAGTTCCATAATGCAACGGAGAGGAAGGAGTGATTAACAGGTGAGACGTAGGGGCATGAATCACGAAGCCCCACTCTGTAGCATGCCTCCTCCCTCAAACGTAATCGATGCCAACTTTTTGTTATATTTTCTTAAAAATTTCTAGGGAAAAGAAAAATAAATGAAAAAATATTAACTTCTCAGTTTTACCCTCAGACTACAATAAAGGGTGCCTTTAGGCATCCTACGGTACATGTGCAGCATTTCATGAAGGAATTGGAAGCAAAGTAAATGTCCTCGATCAACATTGGAGTACGGGATATTTTTCTAGTGGCAGAGCCAAGTTTGCCCGATTAATACCCGTATTGCCGGAAAGATGCCAAATTCTGTTGACCAATCGAAAAGTACGTTTTGTTCAAACGGGGGCTGCATTCCACAGCCCCTGACCCGTACGCTTAGGCCTATGTAAATCAATATTCACATTCAGTCATCGCAATCCATTTTTAGCCAACATTTCGCAAGATAAATTTCAGTAGCTGTTCTCACCATTTTGAGTTTGATTACATCGAATCAGTCACGAAAACAACTTAGTCCAACACATACCCACTAAAATTATAATTTTTATTATCTAAGTTCTCGTATGAGGGGGACTAGAAGGGCACATAATTGCATTGCACACATTATCTGCATGCATGCAGTGAAGCTTGGCCATGTGTTCCAGCATACCCCTCGTGGCTTATTTGGTCAGTGTATACACTGATACATGAGGTGAAAAGCAAACATGAAATGGAAATAAAAGTCTATTTTCAAGAAACAACGGGAGTGGTACCCTACATTACTATACACATACAGCTGTAAAAAGTCGTATTTGTATGACTGAATGAGTAGGCTAGTTGTATTATTTATCAATAATCACCAGATTTCGTGGAACGCATGTAAGTGTTTGTGAGAGTTTACGTATGTGTTTTATGGTTTTCCTGTACCCTGTCTAGTTAATACAGTCTTCAAGTACCGTACACTTGATAATGATACTACTGCAGGCTGTGAAAAGGCCGATAAATGACGACAGTATACTATTCAGCCCAAGTTTTATGGAAGCAAGAAATATTGAACTCTCAGTTTGTTAAGTTGACTTAAAACGCGCATGATTTGTGTTTGCTTTTCAACCTTCCAGGTACATATCCTTCATATGTATACAGTGCCTGCGTAGTTTGTAGTCTAAGCTCTGTGATCGAAAAGCGACCTTCACAGGAAAATGGGAAAACGGATACAATAACTGCCCCCTTGAACTTGTCTTCCTTCCACGTAAATCAGAAATCTGTTTCCGAGAAACGATTTTCACTTCCTGTTAGAAGGTTAATGTAAATAAGTCAGCAAAATTATTGCATGGTGGAACAACATGCCTGTTCAAGACAAGTTGCTTTTATATACATGCCTTTCATATATATATGAGCTCAGGTGCATAATTGATAATTAATTTTAATAACGTTGCACTTTTAGTAGGTTCAAATATTGATGTTTGGGAGGTCATGACCACAGAATAGGCTGCAAAGACGAGTTCAATGTATAATACGGGAAAACGGAAAACAACATACAAAGGCCCGGTAAGGGTGAAGAAAAGGAAAATACGGTAAGTAAATCACGGAAATGATAGTTTCACATAACAGAAATCAAGGCAGAAATCAAGAAAAAGCTGTATAAAACACAAAACTAGGGAAGCCTCTCAGACATAGCGTATGGGACCATCTGGATTTTTGGGGCGTTTATTGAAGAATTTTGCGCGAATTACTCCAGATTCTATTAGAGTTTTCGGCTTTTTCAACAATTTGCTATTGAGGCTTCACACCCCCAATAATTTCCCCATTACTTACACACTAAATTAGCTCCGTTTGGAGGCTCCTGTAGCCTTGTCAAAGTTCACAGCTATTTCAAGCTACACCTCACATGAAAGCTGAGAAGTTTGCCAATCATGGCATTACAAAATTTCCATACCATGACCGTTTAGATTTTTAGCTAGAAGGAGTTGAAGTTTTTGTAGGGTACACCCACCCCTAGTTCTCTTCAACATAACAGAAAATGTCACGTTTTGATATGAATTTTAAAAACACCTTAAATCACCTTCAATCCACCCCAAATTTTCAACATCTATACACTTTGGCATGTTCTCTTTGAGATTCATGGAGTTTCATTAACCACTGGGCGGGTTATCATGACGAAATGTGGTCTAAACCGGAGTTAAAAGTACTACTTTTTTGAGGGTGTACATTTGACGCTCACGAACATTACTCTAATGGGGTTGTGAGGCTTGGGGGGGGGGGACATAGTCCTTTTTAAGCCCGCCCGCCTCATACGCATTAGTCCATAGAGAAGGGTTGTAGGTAGACTGTTCTCTAGTTCCATAGGGTAGACTGACTCACTGAATTCTTGTATGACATATCAGTTTCATCTTAACCAGTTAACGATATGCGAACTGTGAAGCTGCAAGAGGTGAACCAAAGAAGTAGAAATAGGGCCCATTTTGGCGAAAAACACGGTGCTTGACCTTTTAAGACCCGGAAAACAAGAACATTCAACACGGAAAAGAACACGCAATTTGACGTTTGGGAACACGGAAAGCCTGTTAATCTACTATTCCATATAGTATTGCACCATCAGTTGCGTACCTAAAAGACTAGTCACCTGACGGATCCTTCTTTTTTCATCTTTTGCAGGGAGTTTCGTCCTTGGGGAGAGGTCTAGAGGAAGAGTTTCCCCCTTCCCTCTGAAAAGGTTTTATTTATCACAGGATTAGGAAAAGGGGGCATCGGGGGAAAAAATTAGGCGAACGGGCACACACAACTCTCATCTTGCGAATGTAATCTATGATGGAAGCGTATAGGATTTATCCTATTTAGAAGTATCACTTTGCAGATATGTATATTTATGCTGTAAATTTTGTTGGATAGTTTCTAGACATTTTAACATCTTATCGCATGTAAATGAAATTTTCAACTACGACGTTCATCTGGGGTGCATTAAAACACTCGACTCTACTCGCAAGCTGTGTGTAGATGTTCAGAAAGTAACTTATTTAGTGTTTTTTTTTTGTTACTTTGTGGACGGGTATTAGGAAAGTGTTAACGTCTAAATGGATGGATAAAAGGGGGGTGGGGGGGGGGAAGTGATGTATCACTTTGAGATATTTCTGCTATAATGTAGCAGCCTGCTTGTTGAAACTGATGTTATCTTCAGCAAAGCTTATATATGGATGCATTTTTAAACAATCATTATTTTGAAGGGCTGTGGCGGGGCATGGCATTTTCCCCAAAGCTGTAACCATGGACTCACCTGCCCGCCATCTCCTACCTACGCCACTGACACCCATGTAACAAACACTTATATTCAGGGCTGGATTGGGCTAAACTCTTATCAGAGGCTGAGGAAACCGACCTATGAAACAATTAAATGACAACTTCTTATCTTTATTGTTCTTTCAAAATTATTAACAACTGTATGCAAGCCTATTGGTTGTATTGTTTTATGCTAATGGAGGTAGTAACTTAACTTTATTTGGGAAATGTAAACATTCTCCAAAATTTAACCAATGTCAAGGACGGATCCAGGGATCGACAAAAGATTGCGTGGTGGGCAAATCTTTAAGAAAAGAACACCGAAGGGGGTTCTACGATGGTAAGTCAGCTGGTGGGGAATTACTAAAGTTTCCGTGGGAAGCCCCGGGCTCCCGCAATAGTCGCACAGTCGATGCTATTTTGAAATACTTTCACACTGATGAATGATGGTCTCAATTCCTATAACTGGATCCTTCACTTGTCCATCGAGACATTATTACTTCAAATACCTTTGTCAAGCAATAAGTAAAAAGAGCTCATGAAGTATCAAGTCACATCTTCCCCTACAATTTGGTTTTGCCCAATTGAATTTTTATTTGTTTGTTTTTCTTTGAGAAGTTATAGAACATAAGCACCAAAGCTAAAGGATTTGTAGGTGCATTTTCCAAGGCACGACAATTTTGGGGAAAATCTGCTGGAGAGGCTGCACTATGGTGGTGACGCTCTTCATTTATAGTGTTACCACATAGAGCAGGACATAGGTTCCTATGTCATGCTCTGCGTGTTATTTCAGTGCAACACATCAATTCCTGTTTTAAGGCCTATTTACACGATGCGATTTTTGCTTGCGTCTGTCGCATGCGTCGGACGCATGAGTCTAAAACGGACCGTGTAAACTGTATACCTGCGACACGATTTTATGACCCTTGCGATGTCGCATGCGCCAAGACGCATGTTCTAATTCCATGCGACATGGCAAGCAAGACGCAAGTATGACCAATCAGGTAGGTGAGAATAAACTACGTGCCCAGTGCAGACTAGTTAACGCCGAACAACACTGCAAGGAACAACATGAACAGTTTCATCGTGGCGTTTCGTGCGATTTAGACTCATGCGACAGACGCAAATAAAAATCGCATCGTGTAAATAGGCCTTAATTAAGAAGTGATTCCGTCTGAGCCACGAAATATATTCTTAAATAGCGACCTCAACTAGGTTTAAGTTTTCCGTTATGTTGGTTGTGCAGGTTGACAATTACTGAGTAATAATGGCTTATAGGCCTCATTGTGTCCAAGAATTTGTCACTTTTGGACCACTTTCTAGTAAGCACACACAAAATGTAGAAATCAAAAAAAACGTAACGTGGGTAGTGCCACAAATATTTTTTGAATAAATAAATACCATCTAAAATCAGCATACGCAGTCGGCTGGAACATACCGGGGAAAGTCCCACTGAAGTCCTGAAATCGGTTCCTGAGCGATTTCGAGTCGTTTTCAAAAGGGTACTATATTGGATAACTTTGTTGATAGCCATCATTACTTCCTGTAGGACAGGTTGAAAGAGGGAATTACTTTTTCAAGGTACCATGCAACGCCTACTGTCTTGCATCCTTTCTTCCCACAATTCCCTTGCAGTACAAAATCTACCGACCGTTAATCCAGGTTAACCAGCCGGTGACTAGTTTTATAGTCTATTTAGAACGTTTCTAATATCATCTGGAGATAGTTAAATACACATAACTTTGTAATACCCGGGAGCTCCAGCGAATTTACCACCTGGACACTCTTGAAGTTGTTCACTCCATGTTCAGCCATGTCCCACCATCCGAGGTAGTACTTCCATGGTCCCACCTACCACCCCCTTTTTCAATGGACAATTACGAGCCTAATACTTTGCAACAGCCCACGTTTCGCATTTTCCGGCTATGCTAGTGAGACAGTTGGTGTCAATAAAGCTATTATCGGCCCTAAAATCCTCGGATCCCCTGGAAATATTTTTTTCTACTCTTCTGCCCCAACTCTCACACCATAGACTTTGAAACATTAGTCACTATACAACTGATATTATATTGCAAGATGTTTCTCAACATAAGCTTGCATTAGGGGCATATCACTAGTCCTGCTAGTAGATCAAGGAAGTGTATACAGTAAGGGTCTAATGGGGTTGGGGGTTCTTTTTGTGACCATAAAATGACAGCAAAGTCGTATCATTTTCAAACAAAGTCAACATTATATTAAGATCGACAAAATAGATTCTTTATGTCCAAGGACTTTAGTGTAGACCAAGTCACCTGCCCGTGGCAACACCACAGATTGTATAAAGTTGGCAATTAATTGGCGAAACATTTTCCCGTAATTAAAAACCATCCTACCCATAAGGCTTGATAATTATTTGGAAATATACCACCTCTAGCCATCCGTTATTGAGAATCCTGCATTCTGATTGGTTAAACACTGACCTGTTATTCTGCAACACAC
>WURT03100642.1:0-12410 GCA_009936505.3 Holothuria glaberrima
TGCAGCCATACCTGCTGAAATCTTTGCACTACTACAAAGAATACTAAGCGATAAGTAAGTCTTGCAGCCATACCTGCTGAAATCTTTGCATCTCCTGTTGCACATCCATTCAAAGTTTTGCACTCAGACAAAAGTTTAGAGCCAGCAGTTCTATGTATTGCACCATCCACTGAAAATTAAAAAAAAAGGCATTATTTGAAAATGGCAGTACATATATGTAGCCATGTCATACAACTACAATACAAATCCATGCATGATACTGTTTGTATGCATGAACAATGACTCAAACAATAGTCTATGAACTTTCATAAATGACACACCCCCTGTACCAATTATCTCTCATATTGCAGACACGAGCCTTCTCCCCCTCCCCTCCCAATTTCTGGACCAATGAACTAGAATATGCTGTTCCAATTGATCTAGTTAACCTACTAGGCTATGAATAACGGACTGGCAACCCTTACCCATAGCCCTACAACCCATCGATACTATAGCTCACTGCTTCTACTGTACAAAGTAAAATAGATAACCAATAGTCCAACAGCCTGTTTGTCCCATAGTAAAACATCTCACTGCTACTAAGGGCTGCAAAAAATGTTTAGTTTCAGCAAAGTAAGTCAAAATCCCACAATTTCTTTATGTTTTCTATACAAATCCTTTCTTTCCAAGTTCCAAAATTTCTTGGTAAGGAGCTTCCCAAGTTCAAAATTTTTTCCTTCAATGCTGGTATTACATTTCATTATTTCTACAGAGCACTTAAAATCCCACTGTTGCTAAGCAATGAGCTTTAGGGTTGTAAAGCTACTGTATACATTCATTTCGTATACATCTTCATACACTTCTCTGCTTTAAGCATGCTACTTTTAAATACAATGTATTAATGACAGGTCACATGGTGGAAGAAAGTACAAATATTTGCTATCACACAGAGTGCTTTGTCCAAAACTGATATTCAGTTTGAAGACGTTTGAAAAATGGAGTTTAACAATAAGAAGTCCATATCTGATCCATAGGCAGGTATTAGTCAAGTGGGTTTTTCATCTAAAACAATAAATAATAATTTGCATTTTTTAAAGCACCAATATCTAGGTAATGTTCAGCACAATATTACTACTGCTCAACCATAAATTGTCCCGGAGAAAATCCCTTCAGTGCAGCAGCAGCTCTAAAAATGCACCCTATGACAATTTACCTCACAGGTACCCATTCAACCCTGGGGTGGAGAGAGGCAATCGAGATAAAGCATCTTGCCTAACACAACATAATGACCCAGGTGGGAGTTGATCAGTTGAACCAGCAGTATCACAAGTCTAACACTTTAACCAACAGGCCACCACACTCTCAATACATGGATTTCACAACTCAATGGACCAACTGCCATTACATTACATTTGGATTCGAATGAAAAAATGGAATCTACCAGAAGTGAGGTAATAAATTACAAGCCCTGTACTTTCCCTCACCCTAAGGTGATACACTGACACATTTCAACAACTCATGTCAGCCTCAACCAGTTGATCTACAATGTTGGACCCCACATCTGTGGAAAAGCCAGACAGCCCCGGGTCCCACATGCTGAAGCTAAAACACCTTTAAACAGGCAATAAAATGAATGATCTCAAGTAAAAAGACATTGAAGGGAATGTCAAGTCAGAAGTGTGAACCAACAATGTGCAAATTTTTGACAGTTTAAAATGTTAAAAGGGAGTTTACCCCCACATTGATATGCTAAAGAGGAACTTAATTTAAGCACTCTGGTAAGCCCCTAAAAACTATCAAAAAGACATTGAGGTCTGGGCTATTCTTTTCAAAACATACCTCCACCACCTCCTAACAATGAATTGTTAGCAGCGTTGACGATGGCATCAATATTCAGTTTGGTGATGTCTCCTTGCCAAAGGGCAATCTTTCTGTTCAACTCTTCTTTGATAGGTCCTTTTGCTCCTGTCAGAAATCATGAGAAATTGAAAGCATACTAGCTGTACAGTATAACTCGACAAACTGAAGAAATGGTCAAGGATAAACATTATTGTACAGTGAAGCTGTAAAGGTGAGCTAACATATTGATGCAGTACCTTTACCAGATAGCAACATTACTGTACAAAGTACTTCAAAAAGGGGAGATCTATATGTCCTCATAATTTCTAATTTCTTTAAAAGCTGCTTCACTGCTTGGTAGGATTACTGGTGTGCCAAAGTGATACCTCTGTTAGTTTCATTAAACTGAGAGGTAGGGACTGGGGAAGGGGTCTCCGAAATTATATTGTTGGTTTCACCTGTGATGACTCCAAAGCAGAAGCCATATGTACTTACAAATAGAGTCACTGTAAGAGGTTCCTTGTCTTCACACATTGTTTTATTTTACTAATTAATGTCAAGTATGAGTTACCTATTGAACCAGACAATGCACAAATATTGTATTTTAATTACTTTTGTTACTTGTCTCAAAGAGTTCAAGATCTTCTGCATATTCTGGCCATGTAGTCAAGTCATTAATAGTGTATATCTCAGAGATCCTCCACCTTGCTTCCTCTGCCTTCTCTAGGAGACTCTTTTTCAGATAAGTATCTACAGTGAAAAATGGAGGAAACAATATGGTGAAAAGTAAAATCTTAGTTACTTCATCAGAAAGTAATTTTTGTGCACATTGCAGATGGAAATTATAGTATGGATGGAAACCAAAGCAATAACACTGAAAAAGGGGTAGAAGAGGAACCAACATACATCTCTTTCTGCAGATTATACAAGCATATTTGTGTTCACTTTGAGTAACTACAGTAGATTGAAAGAGACTGAGGCTGAGAATGATAAGGAAGGGATGCGAGGAAGAATGTCATCTTGGGACAATTAAGTACTGTACATGCAATCCAATCCCATATCAGTATCAAATAACCAACCAAATTTTCTGTACAAACAGTTGAAAGTGGTACTATACAACAGTAGCTAATCAAACTACATGCCAGTTGGCAACTTTCGTGTCGAAAAGTATAACCAATGCCTTTGCACACAGCTACTGTGTGTATGAAAATATAGTACGTACAGTACTAAACTTGAACAGAATTTTCTCAATTCGACACAATGGGAAATTCTGATATCTGGGTAGGCCACTCTGTGCTGGACTACATACCAACAATACTGACAGTGCATAGGCAGTGCCAACCCCCAGTCTCAACTCTCATATGCTACAGGCCCACAATCTGGCCAGGGCCTCAGTTTATATCCCTCATAGACACATAATATACTGTACACTGTACATATCAATTTTGCATCCCAACAACTAATGACATCTCCTTTTGTCTATCAGTATCTGAGCTCAAAATTAAGCGGGCATTCAGGCTTCATTTGCGCCTGTAGATTAGAAAAAAGCACCCGGAGACACAAAACGGTACCCCGAGCGCTATTTTCTCACCAAAATAACGCCCGGTAAAATTCCCACACATATTTTTCTTTGAGAAAATAACACCCGGAGCAATGCCTGGACAGTATTTCCTTGAGAAAAACACACCTGGACCCTGTTTTCTCATAGAAATTACCGCCCGGGTGCATTCCAAATCCAAATCGCTTAAATATAGAGTAACTCCTGAGTCATCAAAAGTAGCTCCTGGTCCAGCCTGAAAGCCCGTGGACCAGGAGTTAATTTTGGCAGAGAGTAGCTACTGCTATTTGACTGCTTATTTTGATCCCTGATCAGTATCAATCAGTTTCAACCCTTGAAATTAACATGAAACTACAGGAACCAAAGAGAGTTGGATCTGTTTCCAGACAAAATCCATTCACTTTGTCCAGTGGAAAATTGGCAAGGTTCCTGATGGGCCTGAGACAGACTTCACACTAGCCCCAACCTGACTGCAGGAATCATAAAGGTTGTCCTTTCCCACACAAATAAACCTTGTTGGGGGAATTCCTGCACAGATTTTGGTACAGTATGGAATGGATCCATTATGAAACATTTCTGTACTTCCTGCCTCATGTTCAGAAAAAAATTTCAGCTCACAAACTGCACAAACTAAAGTCAATGTAGTAATGCCCTGACTAAATGTTTTATTTTGTGCAGGCCTAACGTAAGGCTTAACACTTTCTACTGTACCTAGTATGACTTTGATTGACAGTGACAGGGTTCTTCACTTTGCATCTAAAAATTTTAGGTAGTATTTTGAGTAAATGCCACTTCAAAAAAGATCTGGGTGTTGTCATTACAAGTGATCTGAAGCCTGCCAGGCAGTGTGCAGCAGCTGCTGCTGCTACTAGGGCAAAGAGGGTACTTGGATTGATCAAGAGGAATTTTGAAGTATTAATTTTAGTACACATATTGTGTTGAATTTGTATGCAGTTGGTTAGGCCAAATCTTGATTATGCTGTGCAGGCTTGGAAACCTATTTATGAAAAGGACAAGTTTCTTTTAGAACAGGTTCAGAGGAGGGCCCCTTGGTTGGCTTATTCCTGAAGTGCATAGTCTCTCTTATCATGACAGGCTAAAATGTCTGGGACTTAGTTACTCTTGACTTAAGAAGGATAAGGGGGATATGCTGCATGTTTTCAAATTCCTTTCTGGTAGGAATTTTCTGTCTAAATGTAACTATATACTCGATTTGTGCTAATTTTCCATGTTTGAGGCCATTATAAGAAGCTGGTGAAGTATTTCTCTCGGCTTGACATCAGAAAGTTCAGCTTCTCTCATAGCTCAGTTGTCAATGAGTGGAACAGTCTGCCAGAGAGGGTTAATTTGAACAGTCAATTGCTTCAAGACGGACATTGACAAGTTTTATTGTGACAATGGCAGGATCTGATTGTGCTGGGCTTTGTTGGGTACTAGCAGGGTTCCCGTCAAGGAGGGGGGAGGGGGATTTGTTCCCCCTTTCCAGAAGGAGGAGGGTAAAATCCCTTTTCATTTCCATAAAAATAAAAAAATTGTCAATATCTTGGTTTCTTACTTTAGAAGAAGATACTTTTGCAGCAATGTTTGAACTTTCATACATAAATGGCCTTTAAAACCCTTCAAATTGCACCTTGAAGAGGCCTTCAAGCAAGCTTTCATTCCCCTGAACCCATTTGTAACTTTGGTCAGGGACAGCATCAATTTGGACTTGGGGTTTAGCAGTAATAAATCCTCCCTTTTTTTGAGTTTCTAGTAGAATACCTGACTAGTAGTGGTCAGGTATTGTTTTGGGTCTGGTTTCAAAGGGCATATCTTACGGGGCTTTTGCCCTCCTTTGCCCTTAACTTTTACCGTACAATTATTGAATGCAGGTCATCTGTTTATCTCTTCATAGTAGAGTATCTGGATTTGTGCATTGGATCTCAACATTTCGTTCCCAAATAGCTCGGGGTGTGGAAGCAAGATTGCATCCATGAATCCCCAAATCCACCCATAGATTCCTTCCCTGGACTTTGAAATATTTTATCTTTAATCCCAATGTGTTGTGTGTCGTTTTCAAATAGTGCAGGGTGTTGAAGCAAGATCACATACAAATCAGCGAATCTACTAAAGATTATTGCCAAATGTGGACCTGCATTCTATAGTATAATCACTCCATCTGAAAACCTACAGCATATCACCTAATCCTTCTTAACTCAAGAGTAGTAGGGCTAACTCCCAGACATTTGAGCCTATCCTCTGAGTATCCTAAAAAGGACAACATCTAGGCCTAGGTCTTTTCCTAAAGTCACATTACTCAAAATACAGTACTCCCAGTGGCATGTTTCACAGTAATGAGGTCCATTTACTGTTACTCCCACAAGGCACCAAAATTTAGAAATGTGCTTTGTCAGAACTTTTTTACTTACGATAGTCTTTGATGTGTCCTGTACAAAAATCTACATCCTTCAAGATAACTTTGACTTTTCTTATTTTTTAGGCACATTGTTTCTATTGTAACTTTTGGACAAACAAGGTGTTGCTATTTGTAACTTGTGGATGGACAAAATTTAAAATTATCATGCCATGAATGTTTGTAATTTCCAAAATATTTTTCAGAACAGTTCCTAAATTTGCAATAATCCATTCAAACTTTGCAAAGGGACTACATAAAAAGTGTGAAAATAAAAAGCAACCCATTTTCAGATCAGTATAATGTGAAACTTTAGGGCGTTGCTAATGTACAGTACTGTAACTCTTGGATGGACAAAAAATCAGGAATATCTATTTGGATGAATAATTTATTTTGCTGTTGCGTGCACTAACACAAGTTTGAAAAGGCATAATATCAGCACGACTACAGTACACTTGTACTATATAAACAGTACTTTACCCTCATTTTTTTTGCTAGTTTTACCACACCAAAGTACCAAAATACTGCTACTTATGGTGTTGCAGTGATATAATGTAGAGTTACATTAGCAACATTATGTCTACCTTTATTTCTCTATTCAATTAAAGGAAAAATATTTCCAAACTTTCATTTCTTTATCAGATTAGTGTCATTGGTAAAACATAACAGCATGATACAAATGATAAAAAATATATGATGTATGCCTCAATATTGTCGATCATTCAATCTGGACAGAGGAAAACAGCACTGTTGTTGCTATTATGTAACTTATCCGTCCAAAACTGATGGTCTTATATTTGGACATGAATGACAATTTTTTGTTGATTTGGCAATGTATATGACCTAAATATTACTCCCAAAGTAATAAAAAGGGTATCAAAGATTTCATGTGCAACTACTACAAAATTGTTTGTAGTTAATGTAACTTTTTGCTAACATAACTACTACTGTAAGGGACGGACATCACTAAAAGTTCAATTTTATAGCCAAGGTACTGTAAAGAGTGAAGCTGTTTAATCTCTGCAAAGTTACTTAACTGTAGGTAAGATGTGCAATGATATAAAGATATTCAAATGAATTACTATATCTGGAGAATAATGGATAACATTAATTGTTGCTAATGGAACACTAGAATTAAACGGACATTACATTAGCAACATTTGATCTAGCTTATTTTAATGAAAGGCTTTACATCATTTGAGATCTGTTGGTTGGTATTGAGTATTTCACTCCTAGATCATAACCAAACATGAGTAATCATTACAGATCACCACATCTAGGAATTATTCCAAATAGTAATTTTTCTATTTAGTGGACAGACACTAATGCCAAAAATGAGCACTTAAATTTGAACTGCCAGTACAGACTACTCTGTATATAAAATTTTTAGACTGATGAATGGTATCAATTGTATTCATTACATGTCCAAATTAATAAATATTATGTATATAAGCTCAGCAAATTATTTCTATTCCTTGGTTATTTCTTGATTATAACATTCATATAAGTTGTGGGGAGTAATTGTCCATCCAAATTTGTCACATTTTGGTTGCATTTACCTCCATATTTTCATAATCTTCAATGGAAATTTTTTTTATCAAGAAGCATGGTGCTGATCAGCATAATATGCTTGCCAATGTACTGTAGCTCTCTCCTTCAAACACATTTTACTTGGCACTTATTTTATAATCTATGTTTGGACCCCATTACTGTGAAACATGCCATAATCATTTATAACTCAAATTTTTAGATCCTAGTGAAGAACTTGCATTTTTTCATCAGCATTAAAAGACATTAATTTGCCAAGTCTGAGACTATGTAAATAACCCATCTAATGTTAAGTCCTTTTTTCAATAAAGTGAAACATCCTCATCATTTCAGTGGCATAACTTAGGTTCTGGGTGCCTGGGGGCAAGAATGGGTTGGGTCTCCACTGTCACCTGACCAAATGACTTGTGCACATGATGCAGCAGATCAAATAAAGTTTTGAAAGCCATGTGCACTTACAAATGATCCAATCAATTTTTATTTGATGGGAGCTATTTGACCGATTGTGGGTCAAATGAGCGCTGCACTTCTGCTTATTTGACCGTTCGTCGGTCAAATAAGGATGGTGCTATAGCTTATTTGACCGATCATCCATCAATACTGTAAGCTCTGCACTTCTGCTTATATTTTAATGATCGTTGGTTAAAGAATCATGTTGCTCTAGCTTCTTTACCCGATCATCTGTCAAAAAGAGGCTGCACTTTTGCTTATTTAACCAATCATCACAGAGGTGCATATTTGTCTTATTGGAGTAACTAAGAACCAGGATGGGAGGGGGCTAAATGGCATCATTCTTTTCTTGTTTTATAGCAGTTATCAAGTGCCCGGGAAAAGCAAGGGGCAAAGCATCCTGGGGGATTGTTGGTCAATGGGTCAAGGTTAAATTTCTGCTGATTGATGGCAAGTGGCTGAATTCTACATATCTCCTCTTACATAATTTTACACAGTGACATGTGTGGGACATGAGAGAAAAGTCAAACAGTTGTAGGTCTAATTCATGTGAGCTTTCAAACCATGTATTTTATTTTAAATGAAATACTGTACAGTATGACATGACAGGGGTTGAAACTACAGAGAAACAGTAGGCTACAGTATACAATCATTTTGCATTTAATTATATGCCATGTGACTGAAACAAAGGCCTTTTTGCCTCTCTGAAAAAGAAAAGAGCAAATTGTTGCAATAACAAAAAAAATTAATACAAAACTAAACTTTTACCAAAAACTGAAAAGAATAGTCCTAACTGTACTGCAAAGAAAACTATCAAGAACTAAAACTTCATGTGGTTTCACTGTTTTTGATGGGATGCATGGACAGATAAATAGGCCTAATAATGATAACTAGATTAGCATACCGTAGCTACTGTCACTCACCCCTCCTGATGTTACCTATTGTTTTTACATGTAATTCATTTTGAACACATTCATGGTCCACACTTAGTACATACAGTACCCAAACTCCTGTTGCGCTGTCCGACACATACACACTGTTCACCTAGCAGAAGGATCATGTCAAAGATAAATCTTATAGCTAGTTCATCCCCTTATATAACACTGCCTACTGATAAAGGCAGGGATCAGAAACTAGAGTCATAGTACATTAATGTGACCAGTTTATGTAGGGTAGTGGCATAACCAATGAGAGAAGAAGCTATTAAATGTCTTTTCCCCCTCTCTCTCCCTATTCCCTCCACCCTCCCCCTCCCTCAGTCCCCTCCCTCTCCTTCCCTCACGAATTGGGTAAGCAAATTGACATCAACTTGAAGTTTAAGTGCTGCTAAGTAGCGCTGATACTTTTAAAATTGAAATTATTCCAAATTCTTGATTCCCTGGTTGGAACAGGACCTTGAGTGAGCAAAGATCAAATTTATATTCTCAGATTACTACTCCACTGTAGACCAAGGAAACAAGTGGTGATAAGCCAAATAGCAACTCTCTGGATAAACAATGACCCCACTGTATGCTTTGTCCTCACACAGCAAGGAGACGTAATAGATACGAAAATTACTGAAGGATAAGTAATTAGCTGTCTGGAAACTCATCACTGTAATTACAGTATGTACACAGTGGACACACTGGACACTGACAACTAAGTTGCTTACAATACCTAAGAATACAGTAGCAATCAAAACAAAGTACACTTAACTGAAAACTTGTCTGATGGGGGCTTTTGCCTTGAGGCTGTTCATTTACTGTAAGTTATTGAGCATGTCCCTCCAGATAAAGCTAATTTAAGCTAAAATGATCAAAAAAGACCAAAAATTACCACTTCTCTTTGTCTTACTATATCATGTAGCTATGAAGGATATGTATTGCCATCCTAATATGACATCTGCACAGTACATTTCAGAAAAATCCACTGACAATTACAGAAGCTGAAACCTTTTGAAAAGAGAGACAGACATTTTCAGTGAGACAGACATTTTCCCCCTACAGTATAACATAAGCTCTACCCACACTTTGTGGGTTGAGCTAATAATAATGGCCATCTCCATAATAAACAATAAAAATTTCTCCTTGTGAGTCTTGATGCATCTCTCAAGTTATTGGCTATGATCGCTTAAATAAGCAAGAATGTCATCGCTATGTGACGATGATTTTGAGTCAAATCCACAACGTTTTTATTGTTTTAAATAGCCTAGATTAATCATGACTTAAAGATGACAGGTTGTCATATTCAGTGGGAGTTTCCACTTGCAAAAGTCCCTTGCAAACAAAGTATCATCAAGAGTGCCAGACCAGCTGGGTGCCTCCCTAGTCTGGGAGCCCCAGGGCTGGGTTCACCCCTCCCCCACCCCAGTGCATTGAAGTTAAATGCGACTGCATAATCTGGCCTACTTTCTTACATTATACTGGGAGCTTAGTGCCATGAGCAAACTACCTGTACCAAAGATGCCAATGTTGGATGGTGTTGTAGTGCCATCATAATTCATAATCAAAAATTTTTGACAAACTGTACCCCTCAGAACCCTGGAAATGACACTTCCCAGCCCCTATAAGGTGCATCCGAACGCTATAATGTTCATGTGTGTCGGAACGGCATTTTCACGAATTGCCTATAGCCTAGGCCTTGGCTAGGTAACTTTTGATAGGCCTAGGCCTAACTTGTTAGGCCCTAGGTTGCTTTTAGCATATTTTGGGTATAGGGCCTAGGCCAAGTAATTTCCAATCTTGGCGGCTGCAAGAAGATTTTTTCTCGCATTTTGGTGCAAAAATGAATTTTACGTTAAAAAAAGCAATTCATTTTTCTCAGAGAAAACTAGGCTATGTAGCCTACATTGCGGGAGATTTTTAAAGATGCGGGAGACCCTGATCCAGACAGGTTAGCAGGTGAATGGGAGACGACCCAAAAATGTGGGTGACCCCTGCTAAATGCAGGAGCATGACTTGGCTGGAAACTACTAACTTACCTGTACACGACAGAGAGCCACTGTATCACTATCAATATTATGGATGAAAATTATAAGCAAAGGATGTTATTTAGGCTATGTTAATGTTATTTTGTTAGGCCTGTATTAAATCATAAATGTGAATTATGACATGCTTACCTCGATCTCTAAGCACCGAGCTAACAGCTCCTCTTGTCGGTTCAAATGTATGGAAACGACGCAAACTAGGAACAGACTCCTCATCCGTGTCAGGAGTTTCTTCAACTTGAGACATTGTTCGATATCTCGCAAAGCTGGCCGGCAAATAACAAAGTGCAGTGTGAAATTTGCTCAACAGGTCAAGCCCATACCGCGATCCCCGGGAAAGGATATTCGACATCAGTTTTCGAAATCGGAAAGTTAAATAGGCCGGCAATTTTTTAATTCAAACGTATGAGCGTCTCACATGCTCCCAGTAAGCATTCAATTAGCAGAGATTCGGTGCAATAGCCATTGGCCTACGTTTTCTTATATTTCCAGCATTGCTTGGGCTCACTGTCGAACCAAACCCGGATAGCGGAAAAATCCTATGCCTTCGCTACTACTGTATTATTACTATTAGCAGTACAGTAATATTATTTGTTAGTAGTAGTACCGCAGGCCTAGACCCTACGCCTTAAAACGATTTGTATGTTTTGTATATAGGCCTAACATCCTCAACTCCATAGGTATACAGTATACAATGGTGAGCAAAGCCATGATTGTGCGTCACTCAGTGTTTCCACTTATGAAAAAACTTGTTTTTAAGGTTTGAACTAAAATAATTTTTGGAAAAGTATTTTACCATTGCTTTGATCACAATATTTGAGAAAAAAAGCAAAAAATAAAAAATAATAGTTTTACAACAATTTAAGTAGTTACTGATTTTTTCAGGAAATACTTGCGTTTTGTTAACGTCTTTGTGTGGAAGTATTCGAGTTTTTGTGTATGATGAGGTGCGCTCTTTGTAAAACTTAACTAGGCTAGGCCTATTTAAGTTGGGCCTACCATCTCCCGATCCTATTCGCGAGAACCTGCCTGCATATCTGAAAGCTAGGCGAATGTTAGAGGATGTGGTGCTAGTGAAATAAGATAGGCCTTGTGTACTTTCAAGAGGAAAACGGTGAATATGCCATCGTCTCTCAGCTTCCACCACGGATCGAAGAGCACTGCATCACCATCAGAGGGGTTTACAGTTCCACAACCTCTTCATGGCAGTGTGACTGACAGTGTTAGGTCCAGTGTGAGTGTCAGAGACGGAGTAAGTTTGAAAGGTGCGACTGAAACATAGGGCCAAGGCTTTGATCAAGGGGCCCAGTCAAGTTGCCCCCTAGCAAAGTGGCAAACACCCCTCATTGCTGATCAGTGTGAAGCTACGATGCCACATGTGCTTGTTTGAAGTTTACTTTGGGTTGAAATTTTGAAACTTTAATATCTGAATCAACTTCTTGAAAAGGCACTTCACCAGAATGCAATTGCTCTGGCTTCTCACATATCCAAATCAAAGTTGGGCCCGAAAACCCACCATTTAATTATCATATGCCGAAAAATACAATACTGTATAGTACAAGAAGTATTTAAACTGTTCAATTATGTCAATCATAGGCCTATGTATTAAAAGAATAGTCCAGACCCAAATTTATGTTTGATATGTTAAAGAGGAACATATTCTAAGCAATCTGTGAAAT
>WURT03100662.1:0-30749 GCA_009936505.3 Holothuria glaberrima
TTGCGCCTCGGATTATGTTTACATAGATAGATGGCGCTTTACAAATGCTCTATTATTATTATTATTATTATTATTATCATTATCATTATCATTATCATTATTATTATTATTATTAAATGTGACCTCACTCCCTCCTCCCCAGTCCCCACCCTCTCATCTTCCCCCTTGTCAACACAAAATGGGTTCCAAACATGTCCATCATACACATCACCTGCTACACCTCAAAATCTACTTGTTTGAACAAACATAGCCATCACTTCTTTTTACATGAAATAAGCTTCACCCAAGATATTAAAAGGAGACAAAACTAACGCTGAAACACCATTAAGCTTCACTGTTCTTCCATGGTAACTGTCTATCCTATAAAGCTTGACCTTATCACTTGTCACACACAACGATATAACCTTATCATCAAATTTGTGCATTCAAAGCCACTATGTTCATCATGCCACCCTGAAGCTTACACCTCATAAAATTCTCAAAAACCAAAAAGCATCTATTTCTGTCAGGTTGCAGACAATAATTATTCGAGAATTTTAATAATTTCACAAAATGAATAGGATTTATGCAAAAGCACGTAGGTTTCTCACCAATATGGTGACATTGATCTGCATTCCTGATCCATACTCTCATAAGATAAGAGGCACACATTCCGTCTAGGCTGGCACCTGATGTCATGCAGCTGACACAAACTGCTAAAAACTGAATCATCACAAATACAAACTTTTAAATTTGACCAGAAAATTGTTCATCTTTCCTTAAATACACTTGCAGGAACCCAACCAAACCTTCAAGATTGAACTAAGAATGAAAAGTTAGACAAAATACTGTAAATGATGACACTAATTGAGAGGATCACTGTCACTTTAAACTGGAATATTTAGGGTAATTGCAACAGAGGTAATTTTATTTTCAACAAATGAATGCAAAAACTGGCACATTTTCCCTGCAAAATCCTAGAGAAGAGTACCGTCACAGTCTCAAATTACTCGTTCTTCAAATCCTCAAATTTTTGCACTGAAATTTTTCCTGCTTATATTTTCTATGCATATTACATGGTACAGAATAGGGATGGCCAGTTATTTAATGAGTTTAAAATGCAAATTTGGGTGAATGGTCGAGATTTGGTACAAATGCAAAGACACCACAGGTATTGCTGGACCACAAAGCCCTCCCTATTGGTCTGTGGTCCAGGGTCAAACCCAGGGCATTTCTTGCTAAGATTGCATGTGAAAGGGATGTTCATATTGGAATATTTGATTTTCATAAGAAACAAGGGATTTACAGAGGTGGGGGTGCTGAGCCACTCAGACCCACCCACCCTCCCTGGCTACGAGCCTGTCTACATGACGGCACCCCTTCACTACTCGGTAAGTATGCACAACAGTGAAATGAATGGCATGCTGTATACTTTGTTTCAGTATAGTAAGTAGCCTTTGCCCCACAACATGACGAAAATCTGTGAAATCATCTCGTCTTCTATAAGCCTAATAACAGCACTCGGGAATGTCTCCTTGTACAACCTATCGGACTGTCATTTCTAAAACAACAAACATTGCATCACAATACATCAAACTTCAATCTGTCAATTGTATGCAGAAACATGTATGATACTTCTTCATTATGTACCGAGAAAATGTCAGGGAGAAAAATGAAAAGTCAACAGCCTGCAAACCGTCCAAACAACTTGCAGGCCCACAAATAAGTGAGATTTTCATGAAAAAGTTATGGCCCCTAGACATAAGGTTTCAAATTTGTTGATCACTTTGGTACTTTATCCGAAGTTGCAGTGATGAAAGTAGATGAAGAATGGGGAAATAAAAGGTATTAAAAACAGAGACAGACAGCTAACATTTAAAAGGATATCTTCTCCTGAAAAAGTTTGGGGAAAAAGTAACCAGAGCATATTTTACCTTGAGAACTAAAAACTACACCAATAATATTATCAACTAGGTTTTCATGTAACCTAATCAAGCATTTCTCATTCCTTTATTTTCAAGGAGCATCATTTCTCTTCGCCGGCAGATTTCCAGGTAGCATTTCTCTGGCTTAGACACCCTCTAATAAACAAGAGCTGATCAATCCTACACCAAGCCATCAATAATTTACTCATCTGATAAAAATGTTCCAATAATTCATTGGCATGCAGAGCACACCACTTGATGGTGACGAGTGAGAAGAGTGTTTCCCCGTCACAACCACATGAGACTCGTTTGCAGATTCCAGTCTTCCTTCCTCCACGTGACAATCACACTCAAATCTGGTTCAATGACCAAATGTAGTTCCTTTGCAATCAACACAGGAAAAGCACAATCCATATTTCTACCTGCCGCAAGGCACTCATGAATCAATGTCTTTATGATATTCCTGCAGCCACTCAGGAGCTATTGATCGTGAAACAGATAATTTGCCTGACCAGGATAGGTTCTAATAGGTAATTATCACAATGAACTACGGGAAAGAAACAAAGGCAGTCCTACCTTAAACCTGTATAATGGTCTCAACATAGCTGCTGACACGCCTAAATATTAGGTTCCAAAGACTTGAAAGGGCTATGAAAAAAGATGACTAGATGCAAACGTGAGCTTTCGCTCAAATACTTGTTCAGGAAGACCCAGTTTCATTGTGAATTTAGCAAATAATCATTTCCAGGCCATTCTGGTTCATCATCCTCAACCATGAATGAGGCATTCCTCTGGGTAAATTGAGGTATCCAAGAGTTCCATGTACAAAACTATTAATAAGGCAACATTTCTATACAAGTAAAGAATCCCCTAAGTACAACTGAGGCACCACTTGACAACTAAGACACTCATGTAGCATCATTTTCAACGACCACACTATGACACCATTGCTACGGTAAGATAGGGCATGAAATCACCTTTATTGAAAACTGAGGAACAACCTATCGTAGTACTGAGGCATCGCATCTCAGTGCTGCAAGGGTATCATTTCCAAGTTCTACTAAGGTTTTATATGTAGACAAAAGTGCTACATTAACTCTATTCAATTCTAATGCATTACACCCCTCTGTAGGAGTGGGACACCTCTCAGTGTTACCGAGATCCCAAATCCAAGGACTTGAAATGAGGCATGCTCTCATTCTACAGTACATCTGAGGCATCATTAAGTGAGGCACCATCTTCAAGTGTTAAAGATACTGCTCCAGATAATGTACAATCTGCACCCAAACCACAATGAATTCTTGCCAAAGTTCACAGACATTTGTATTACAAGAAGTGAGGCAATAAAGATGCAGGAGTAATTTGCATTGAATCAATAGAACTTTACAGTGGAAATACTGCTCACATACAATGTATAGAAGCATTACACACCACACAACTGGCATTCACAGATACATAAACTGCAGTCCACTGACTGTGACTCCATCAGTCTGACCTGGTTTTCTCCACTTTGCAGCACCCCAAAAAAATAATTATGCACTCTCTTTGAGGCATTAACTTGCTTTTACTGTTCCATTTGAGAGATTTGCAGGTGACAAATGAATCCTCGAGCACTAATGACCATAAAATGGTTTTTACAACACAATAAGAGCTTCCAGGAAGAAAGCCCTGAAAACCTTAAAGAGGAATTTGGAATGGAGAATTGACTATAAGTACTAGATAATCCTTTGTTTTTTGCAATCATAGGATGAACTGTACCTTCACACCCTACCTACATCTTCATCTCCTTATATATGCCTTGAAAAACAATTTGATGGTAACTTAATAATTGAAACATGCAACGTTTAATAAACTGATGGAACAAAATTATTCAAGCAATTAAATGTACATACTGCCAATCTTTCTGTTTCCATCAGCAGTGAATGTAAAAACCAGCCATCACATGTCAGTGAACTACATGACTTAAAATAAGAAAAACATACTCTTCTCTACACTCTCACACATTCATCCACAAACCTGGCAACATCTGCTATCTTACTTCATGCTCATCATATAGAAAATACCCTAAACACAGCAGAGGCAAAAGCCAGCTGAGCTAGGCCACTGACAATTTGTTAAAGTGCATCCTAAGGTGCATGTAATGGGCAGAAACCAGAGACCACAGCTAAAACATAACACAAACACCATATGCTGGATACTTCATTTCTATATTAAAACAAACGTTTCCCCTTACAGCATCAATCAAGCCCTGCCAGACACTCTAAGCGTAGATCAAGTGGGCTGTTTGGCACCTGCCAAGTAAACTGCTATAGCTATGATGGAATTCCATTGATCCTCTGTAGTATTTCTGCTGAATCACCCCTGGGGTACCTCAAACTGTCCCTACACTGACTATTAAGGCTCCAATCTAGTCTGAGGTAGTTAATTGCTACACCATTACACACTACAAACAAACTCATGTTGTGTTCTCCACTCAGCCCTATGTAACTTGGAACCAACAGAATGCGGAAGTAAGGTAACAAAATATTTAGCAAAAGTCACTGTCATTTTACATCAAGCAGCTCAAGTACTGTCCAGAATAGAATTTCACAGGAAACATACGAGGACAATTTTACTATGGTTGAAACTGAGTAGCTCGTCCTACTTCTTGTCAAGGATGTGCTAGAATCAAAGAACTGAAAATTTCCAAAAACCTGCACTGATATTGGAGACCTACAAATAAATTAGGACAGAGCCATTATCACAGAAAACTACCATCATCTATAAACATAACAGAGACAACAAAACCTGCAACAAGAGGGGCAAAGAGTGACCCATATGTAAAAGAGGGCTCATTTTAGACTTAATACTCAAGTTCATCTTGTCTATGAAGAAAAATACTTTAACAATGTTACTTAAAAGGAAAATGCGGTCACCCCAATCAGAGTCAGCGTGCCCTGCCACTCTCATTCATGAATGGCCTATTTTGATCATGTCACAATATTTTTGTTAGTGAATTGTGAAATTCTAGGAGACTTTCTCCTTGCTTTACCTACTGTTTGTAATAGTTATGTTCAAAACATCTTTAGAGGTGCTTGTAATGCAATAAGAGGAAACTTGCAAGAGTTTGCTGATTTTTCAAAGCAAATTTTGGGGCCACTGCCTATTCTCTTCAACCTTTCTGGACTAGGGGGGCACTTCCTACCCCTTGAAAAGGTTTGTAGCCAAAGCAAATGCACCAGACTGGAAAGATCTTTTTGGCAAACCACTAGTTGAATGAAACTACATGATTTACCACAATTCTACTTAACTTGAGATCTGAAAAAAACATTGCCATATTATGAAGGATATTAAATCATTGTCACGTGACATGGAAAAGCTTTGTGTCACAGAAACAGTTCTCATGTCTTAGTCTAAAGCCATGATGACTTAAAATTTATATCAACAATGCAAGCCGCATGATTACTGGCAGAAAGGGGAAAAAAAATGTTGGTGACAAACTTTGTCAGGAAAGTAATTACACATTTTCAACGTTAAGTACCACAACTTCAGTTCATATGAAGTCTTCATTTTTTCTTATAAATTTTCACGCTGTATCCAAACAAAAATTTGATTGTTGTGATTGAGAATGAAGAACGGCCAATCACATCATTAAAACAACAACCTGAAGGAAAGGAAACAAAACAAATGGAGCCGTGAAAAGTATTGAAACGGTGAAAGTTGTCGACGTGAACTTACAGATATTGACTGATGAATGTGTAAAGGAAATGCTTGCAACGCAAGAATGGGTGCCGTAAGCATCTCATGAGTCAACCTTCAAAATGCACCTGACATCTTCTGAATTGTAATGACAAAGAACAAAGCTGAAGAATCCCAGGAAGAGAGCAAGGCCAACTTCTATACATTTCAAGATGACATGAATGCTGCTGTTTAAGTTAGCTACCAATATCAGCTATTGGTGGTAAGCAGTAAGTTACAAGTTGGTTTCATTACACTCACAGCATCATGACTCCCTATTAATAATCCACTTTGACTTCATCTTGAATAAAGCAACACCCCCCCCCCTCTTCCAAGCAAGGGTTGCCAACTTTACAGTGATGGCTATCGATAAATCATCACTCAGAGGCATGGAGTGTTACTACCTTACAAATCACCATATACCCCTGTCTTCAAAATATAAAGACCGTAGGATAGAGGGCTCTCTTCTACGGAGCTATCACTGCCATGATATTACTGCAGGTATACAAGTAAGAGGTAAGGAGGGGTCATGTGGAACTGTCCATTATTCAGTCTTAAAGATACTGACAGTAAAAGTTTGGTAACTCACTTTCAAAAATACAATCATAAATGTGTCCAAGCCTTCCAATAATTCTTTTATCTTTTTCTATTTATTTTGAAAAAAAAAAAATCATAGGCTAGTGTGAAAAATTCACCAGCTTACAATGGTTACAACAAGAATTTCACATTTTAATAATTTCAGTTGTGTCAACCAATGAATATAAAATTATCTACAGCCGATGGGGTCGTAGTAATAACACTCTTTTTAACTTCTTGGGGTCTACACTTTCACACTTCCTGTCCTAACAACTCTCAGAGATCTTGTGGTACAAACTTAGAAGATCTTGCAGCACAAACTGCTAGAAAGAGGCATACCTAAATAACCACACTGTCATCAATAGGCTAGGGTGGATTACCTGACTCTACTTCAGAGTAATGACTGCTGCCCAGGAGTCTACTACTAACTCTATTTTCCTTGGAATCGGGACTCCAAGATATTTTCTAACATGTCAAGAATATGCACAAAAATTATATTTTGGAATTTAAATGCTTGTATTGTTTCACATATTTAAATGAATCATTATGACATTCCAGCCTCATTTGATCTTATTTATGTTTCACTTAGTAAGTTTTTCTTGTTGGCCTTTAAAGTCTCTAAGACTGGTAGTTCAGCACCTCAACCATTGAGAAGCCTGTAGTTTTAAGCCTACTGATGTATTATTACTCATTGGTAGGCTATGAGTCAACAGTTCATAGCTGCTGATACATATATATAACTGCATAGGTTTTGACTAGTGTTGGAACAATTATCATCTTCCCCAATGGTATCTGCTGATATTCCTTATTTTATCCTGTTTTGGTATGGGTAAAGTTTACCTTTATGCCAATATCGCCTAGCCGATATTTATCATCCCATTTGTCATAAAAATAGTACACTATTTGAGTATTTTTAAAATTGCCAGTTTGAAAAAAAAAACTTCTTTGTGGTGTCCCTTACCCTATGGTGAATTGCAAAATACCCATTTTTCGAATATCGGTATCAGATCAGTATCGGATCAGCATCAGCTGATATTGAAAACTGAAATACCATTATCTGTAACATCTGCAACTTGCAATATTGTTACAAAACACTAGTTTTGACATCATTGTACCAGCAGTGACTCCTTCAGAGTAGTGATTAAAAGGGCCTTGGTTACCTGCCCCAAAAGCACTATAGTCCCTCAGCCTAGTCATCAAGTCAACCACATGCAATCAGGTTTAATGTATTCAAAATTGCCACAGCAGAACAACTCACAAATGTCCATACTGCCATACAAAACAATTCACACCACCTAATATATTAACTTCATAAATATTTATGATCAATAATTCATTTATGCAGAAACAGAACTTCCCTCTGGTTCAACCACAGTTTTGAAATCAATTATTTGAAGGCGACCTGATTTTCTTACTTATTTCATTGAAGAAAAGAGGAATGATGAAAGCACTATTTACAAGTGAAAAGGTTAATCAGGGAAACCCTTCTAATGTTACTATTATGAATATTAAAGCAACCCTGCAGGTATGACAAGGATGAATTTGACTAACAAAACAGTTACTGTACATTGCAATTTAAGCGCTGCAAGATGTACTCTTTACAAGGTAAGTATATAAATCCATGTATCTCAGTTGGGATATTAAGTTATGATATTTGCTATTCCTTCAAATCTTGACTACTGTCACTGACCTGTCATACAGGCTAAGCGAGCTGTATGGTAGCTTTAAGGTACCATTTCCCTCAGGTACACTGAGCTGTGTAAGTAATTTGAGGGAAACAGGCTTCATTCCTGCTTTATGCCTATTAAACTTGATCGAGTCTACTAGAACAGCCTGTCAATTGTTATGTACTTCCCTTTTAATCACCCCTCCCCCTTCGACCACTCATACTATCTTCCCAATCTCCCTTTGAGCAAACCACTGCTATTTTGTAAGCCTGCATGGCTGTTGTGTTAGAATAATACCACAAGCTTTTGGACCTAAGAGTAAAACTATCATTCTATCCTGGTGTTTTGACATTGGTAATAAAAAATCCTTGATTTTGAGAGAAATCGATAAATATCTCCAAATTAAAGCAAATACAGGTATTCAACCATACATGAATGTCAGAGATAAGAAAATTAGATTAGTAATAATCATGAGTAAAATATTGAACAAGGGTTATCAGATTGGCTAATACATGCAGGTACATAAGCAGGGCAAAGGAATGAGCAATCAGAGAGAAAAGAGGCCAGAGGTCATGGTTATAGGAAATAAGATGTGTGCCTTAACCTTCACATTACAGGAGGTCAATTTAAGCAATTTAATTCAAATTATATTTATTACATTACATTTTTGCATGGTAAATAACTGTTTTTGTGTAAAAGTATCTCACATTTTCAAAGCAAGACACATCAAATGCCACTGAAACTCTGCAATAATCTGAAGAGTGAAAGCAGCCAGGTTGTCTAGATGTACACTTGACACACATCAAGACAACACTAAGTAAAGTTTTAACATTGTTAGAGAAGGGGAAACTAAGGAAAAAACCCTTGCAACGCTGCTTAATAATTCACGAACAATGCTGCACTGTGTTGCAGACTCTGAATAGTTTACATTATTTACCACCCCTGAAGCAAATGAAGAGAAAATACATCATTTATTTTCAGCAAACCCAAGACAATACTTAGGAAAATTCCACAAAACTGACAAGAATGAAGCTGGCACCAGAGTGTCAACCATAGACTTGAGATTCCCACAAGCCCCCATCCCATGAATATATCACAAGAATTTTACCGTGGCTTGTGGCAACTCTCAAAAACACAAACTCCTACAACACAACAAAGTGAATTCATCACCATTCATGCACAGAGTAGTATCGTGAACTTTTATGTATCAATTTCATGAGGGGAAAAAAAGCAACCAAAAAAAAAATAAATAAATAAAAGAAGAAAATGTAAAACACATTTAAAGTGAGCAAATCTTATCTAGACTTTCTTCAAAAACCATTAAAAAGAAGTTCTTGAATTTGTTAATGTAACACTTTAAGAACTCTTCACTTAAAGAGCTGTCTCCTTCTTGCATCAAGAAAATGCAGTCACCCCAATCAGAATTAGTATGCCCGGTAATTCTAGCTCATGAATGGCCTTTTTTGATCATGTGACAACATTTTTGTTAGTGAATTGGGGAATTCAAGGAGAATTTCTCCTTGCTTTACCTTTTGTTGGTAATAGTTATGTTCAAAACGTCTTCAGAGGTACTTGTAGTGGAATACTGGATGGATCTGCGAGAGTTTGCTAATTTTTCAAAGCAAATTCTGGGGTGACTGCCTATTGTCTTTAATTAATTACTAGTAACTATTTAGATGGTAGTACAGACAAAGCCCAGAGAAAGTTTACAATGCTTAAAACAGTTAACTTTATATTGTCTCTTAAAAAGAGATGCCATCAGTAGTCAATCAGTGGTCATTCCTAAGGGATAATGTATGCTTTTTGTCTTTTACAGATCGTGAATTGTGTACACAGTAGGCTTTAGAGCAATAGTTGCACTTGTCATCAGAAATTATCAAAGACCAATCTAGATAAACAGCTACCTACTTAAAAAGTGCAATTTTCACATAAAAATCAATATGTAAAATACTGAAGGCTATGGGAGCTATGCCTCACAGCACTTACATTGTCCAAAAAAAGATGTTGAGGAGGATGGAAAATGCAAAGTACTACGAAAACTGGTATCACTTCCCATTACCAAACTGCCAAAAACGACACAAATAACGCATGCAGACTCCAGAATTACCACTGTAGACTTTTTCCAGTTAGCAGCATTTTTCAAATATCGAAAAATTGTCCCCCTGAAAATAATGAAGTTTGTACCCTGACACAAATTCACCACACTAACATCTGACATCACCTTATTGTTGTTTATTAAAGGAAATTAGTTTTGTTCTTTTTATAACGAAATCTGTAAAGATAGTACTATCGGCTAGATGAGTATTTAACAGTGAAATGAGTATTTAACAGTGAAATAAGAATTTAACAGTGAAATAAGAACTATGAGGAAAAACATGACTACTTTGCTTCCAAGGGCAGTCAATAATGGGTGGCGGCATCAAACTAAACCGACTCCCTCTTTCGACAACAAGAAATAGTCAAGTACTGATCGTAAGAGCGATTCCCACTCAGAATCAATCAATACTGAAGGCGAGACTAGCCATGAGAAGGCCATGGTCACTTAGAGTGTTATTGATTTATCCTTAAAGCAATGGAATGTGTGAACAACTAGAACATTTTTGGAGCAATGTTTAAAATTCGTTGACAAGTACATCCGCCCTTTGTACATTTATCTTCCCTATTCCATACTATTAAAGCATTTGAATGGAATGTTGCCATTTAACAAGCCATCATTATACTTAAAATATTCTTCACAGCTGTTGTGCATCTTTCTATAAAAAATTTTGCATCTGCCAAAATTTAGGATGAGCCTATAAAGCTGAAGTCAGACACTGTCATCAAGCGCTACTTTTGTGAAATTTTATTTTCCGACTTGTTTTCCAGGGATATTTGCAGGGATAAAAACTTAAGGTAGTTTTCAACAGACCAGTTAAAAACATGCTGAGACAGTGAAGCTAAAATGGAAAAAGCGACTTAGGTGTTCAGGCGCCCCCTTTTACAGTAGCAGGGATCCCACGATGCTATTAGTTTCTGCAAGACAATTATTGCAGGCAAAAATGGTATTCATATGTAAATAGGAGGTAGGGAGGAGTGGAATATAATAATATTTGTTTTTACAATCTACTCTGGTCAGATTGTAAACACTCAATTGCAATTCATTTTATTGCAGTTCAATATTTTTTAACTCTCACTGTCATTCAAATTATTCCTGTTAAGTATTCATAAACTGCAATGACAAGTGATGCAAATAAAGCCAGTCTTTAAATTTGTCTTCACCTTCCTCCTTCATGGTACCACAAAATCTTCATATATCTCCCTATTATAATATGACATCTATCCAGCTTTACTTATTCGAAAATAAAACACTGGCCTGGATTTAAAAAAAAAAAAAATTGTCAGAAACATGCAACTTTCCATGCTAAAATGTCAATTGAACTGGTGTGATGTTTCAGCAGGAAATATAAACAGCTCTCAAGAAAGGTCGTACAAGGTTACTGCTAATGAAGACTGGTATTACTACTGTGCATTTAAAGGGTGCTAGCCAACCATGGCAAATTATGGATGGTTAATTTGTCTGGAACATTCTGCTGGAGGCTTCCTCTGATCTAGTTGTGAAACTAGTAGTCTAACTCACTCATAATACTCTTAGATAAATAACTACTATTTCAAAGCAGTTCAGAATTATGCAAAATTTAGTCCTGCTTCCAGTTCAGCAGACAATTCAAAACATTTAGTTCAAGAGGGAAAGAAGCACGGGGGTGGAAGGAAGGTACTGGTCCTCCCAGTGGGGGACCATTTAGAGTGACACAAAATGAAGTCCTGCCTGCCCACAAGTTCTTCAGATAATTCCAAACAAGCTAGTCGAGAGTACCAACAAGGATGAATGGAAGACTGGAGGTGGGGAAGAGAGGGATGAAGAAGGGGTGGTATTATTCCAAGTGGGAGGGGGGGAGAATAGGACAAAGAGACAAATTTGGTATATGGAGAGTTTCAAGGATGATAGAAAGTTTCCCCATGGATGAAAGCATTTAAGATAAAAAAAAAAAAATATGAAACAGGTAAAACCTCAGAGAAACTTTATTCTTTTGCTTTACTTAATCACAAGAGGAAGCACACATTTCTTTCAAATTAAAAACTTATCCCCTCCCCTCCACTCAAACAAGGGAAAATCACTTCATACGAAAAAAAAAAGTTGCAAGAGCTTATGACACTGATAACCACTTGAGCATCACTGGGTACTATAATTCAAATGACCTTATCATGCACAACTTGGCAAAAACCCCAACTGGTCCCCTAACAATTGCACTTTTATCTTTCAAAGCTCTACTTAACTCTCTTTGACCTTTTGCCACATTTACAGCAAAAAGTAAAAAGAACATTGACCCCCCTTTAATACTCCCATGTCACTATTTGCCAATCTCTTCAATTTGCATTAGCCATTTTGCCGTGAACCATGCAGGAAAATTGATGCCCTCTTAAAGCTAAATTTGTTCACCACCCCCTCCTTGTGAATCGATACATACTCACCTTCCATGTTGTTCTGAGCCCCACGGCTATTATGCATGAATGGAGTGAATTTGACGCAGAAGAGGCGAGAGCCATACTTGATTGAACAAGACGGCATAAGGAATATGATAGAAAATGCACAGAGGAGATGTCTTTGATGGATAACTAATGCGGAAATTACCTGCAAGTCCATCGTGGGATTATAGCCAGGACATACTTAGAGACTAAATATGGCATAACATCAATCATTTTAACGAATATTTAGTAAATAATGCATGGTCCAGGGAACTACCGGGGGAAAAATGTCTGTAAAACACAGCTGCCTTGAGATAAGGGAAAAACAACAGATTTCATAGAATAGGCCCAACTTAATCAGTCTTCTATTTAGTGAATGCACCAACACATCGGGAATCATTCTTCACTCTAAGCTGCAGTAAACTGTAGGTGTCCTTGACCCCCTACAGCAGGGGCCCACTTAAGAGGGCTGTCCATCAAGACTATGGGCATGACAGAGGCAAACATTATGAATAGGTAGCCATACATGGTATGATAACAAACCATGCATGCCACAACGCCCCAAATGTTTTCTGTGAATGCAGGAACATAAGCATGACGGGTTGTTTTCCCCTTCCCCCTCCCAAAACACTTAAACACATACCCTCCCCCTTCCCAATGTTTTACACACATGTAAATTACTACCCTGGACTCCCATGGTCATAGGCATAGGAACCTTTCCTCAGTGTGTGAAAGGGGGGGGGGGAGGACCGTGAATATTTTTAACTACTGTTCTGGGGAGGGATCCAAGGAGAGGGTGCATCTCCTCCTTTTGGAAATGACTGCAGAATATTTAAAGATCCTTTGATGAAATGTGATGCCACATTTAGTGCAGTTTTTGAAATTTTGATATTCTATTGAAAAAGTTTGATATATTCAACAAAGTGGACACATAAGGGGACTTCCTCCTTGAAAAGTGAAGAGAGATGGCAAAACATTACTTTGGCTACCAAGGTCTGCAGTCTCTCACCTTCCCCCCCCCCCCCTCTGCTCCCTCCCACTTTTCTATGCTTGCAAGTGCAAATCTACACTTAGTGATGTGCATGTGGATGCTTTATGCCCATACTGTACAGTGATGCTGACTTTTTAACACCTGCATTCTCCACTGTGTGATCAAGACTTGTCAGGACCTTGTCACAGGTAAGTGAGCATTACAATTGTAGCTAGGAGGTTTTAAGAGAGGGGTGATGTAGATGCTTTATACCCATACTGTACAGTGATCCTGACTTTTTAACACCATTTGACAAATTCATGGTGAGTATGTGCTTGTGCTCATACTTTTGTACATTTGCACTAACTCATACTCATGAGAATAAATTTGTACCCAACATGTACTCACAGTTTGAAATGTAGGCACTGCTTCTTATGCACAATTTTTGCACTGTTATGTATGAAAAAGACCTGCGTTTGCATAACTAGTGGGGGAGGGAGGGGGAATGCACCTGTACTTGTACTCACGACCACTGTTAACAGATTATGGGTATTCATTATTGGTTATCAGCAGATATTCCCCCATTTTCATTCTGCATCAGTATTGGTAAACTTTACCTAAATTTCCCAAACTTGGCTGTCCAATAGTAGTAAGGGAGGGGTATTAAGAGTGAAATAAATTGTCAATACCATCTGTTATTTCTTATACTATACTTCATAAAAATTTTTACATTATTGTGGTGACTGCCCTCTCTTGCAATGTCTCTTTGTTCAGATGTTTCTGTATCCCAACAAGTCTACATGAAGCTCAGTGTTACGATAAGGATTTGGCTAGAGTAAAAGGCATAAGCAGTCCCTAAACTTAACTATGAAACAACAGTTACGGTAAATTTCACAAATACTCTCACCTTCGCTTAAAGGGAAAATGCAGTCACCCCAATTTGGATTGTGCTGGAGTCTACACTACTACTATTTCATGAAAAATGGTGTTTGTTAACATGATCCCCTCCCCACCGACGCAGATACACTGATGTACCTTACAGTGTACCTTACAGAACATCTTCATGGTGCTAATGATGAAGGACTGAAGTAATCCAAATTTCAAGTGATGAAAAATAATGTAAGTTTTCCACCAGACAAGTTTGGAATGTGTGAACACGGAGAGGCATAAAAGCAGGACGATTTAGGGTTCTCGGCGCCCTCTATTTGTTGGGATTACTGCAGTACTACTAGTTTTTTGCGAGACAGTTACTGCAGGCAATAATAGTACATATGTAAAATAGGAGGTAAGGAGGAGCGAAGTAGACTGATATTTTTTGAAGTCTCAGAGATATTTACCTGATTCTGACGTACAAAAACTCTTGAGAATCATGTGACAATATTTTTCTCAGTGAATTGTGAAATTTACAAGGAGTACCTCCTTGGTTTAACTTAAATATGCAACATTTAAATCTTGAAATATCATGAAAGATACCTGGAAGAGAAATAAGAAATTCAGATTACGGAACAAAGAGACATCGGAACATAGAGGTATGACCATTACTTTAGTATGTTTGACCATAAGTCCCCACATTTCACCTCATGAAAATGACACAACACTTGTTGGTGGTGCTAGCTTCTGGCTTGGTGTAGAGAGAATACCCTCATTTCTCAGAATATCGGTATTGGACCTGATTGGCCAATATTGGAAATTGAAAAATAGATATCAGTAATATCAACGAATTGAAATATTACAACACTTCTTATGATATTGTACTCACTCTACAAGTCTACCAATTAACAGTACTGCCATATCACATGCATATTGTAGGACATGTCACTTCTTAGAACTTATGTCAAGAACTCTGTAGTAATTTCAATCTTTGTGAGAGCCATTAGTTAAATCCTTGGAAAATGTTGCAGACAACTGGCACCCAGCAAAAACAAACACACAGTAAGTCAACCCTGACAATTTAAACAGAAACTGGATTAGTCCATGTCCTTGACAATTTTTGTGTTAAATGTTTTAAGATTCACTTTAACCATCACTTTCAATACTGTTTTTTACTTACCCCCTAACAACTAGCATTCAATTCATCTAACTAGCACGAGATGTACTTCCACAATTAGGCGACAGTTTATACCTATGACACCAAAAAGATTTCCTGTCATAAAATCTTCCTCAATTTTATTGTTTCCTAATATTTCTCACATCAATCAGAAAACGAGGGACCCTCAGACACATCAGTCTCTTTCAATTACTGTGGTCTTCTGAGAGACGCGATCTGTTTAATTTATAACACTTCAAACGGCCACTATCAATCAACGGATACGTGGTGTCCCTAAAAGCTTTTTTAGAGTCAAGTTAAAACTCAAAAGACTTCAGCGATTCTTAACAAGAGTTTTACGAAAACATTGAACAGCAAACAGAACCTATTTTTCAGTCTCTTGCCATTACCATCATTGTATCAAGACACAAAATTGCTCTCAAATGAGCAATAAGCCTTGCTCATAATGATTAATGTTGGCTTGTCCTCATTGCAGATCAATCTGCATCATATTTCAAACTGACCAATCGATAAGCATGAAGCTATCTCCTTCATTGCCCCTTTTTCTCCTCTTATCTTGTTCATTGATTGAGAAGTTCTTTCAATAACAAATCCTGAATCCTTCCAGCTCTGGCCTCCCAATTGCTTTAAAATTGCATGGGGGAAGAAACTGTCCCATGTATCTTGGAAAAAGAGCTGAAATATGATGCAAATAGGACATATCAGTCCCCATGTCATCTTTCAAAGGAAATGAGAAAATAATACACCTTAAAGAGGCTGCCGGTGAAATGATCCTTTTTCTTTTATCTCCATCTTCATCTTAAAATTACCTTCATTTTGGTTTCCCTCTGGAGTCCCTGCCAAGATCCATGTTCATTTTGTTTAGAATCAACCTTCCATACATATATTCACAAACAATCATATGAGTTTACTTTCAATAATGCCCTATAGGCTCCTCTCAAATTTCAATTTAAGCCTTACTTTCTTCATACTTTCAATGTTGATTTTATTTTATATTCATCTTGCTTTTTTAACATTGTCTTCAAGTTTTTACAAAATGTCAATTCAAAACTTCCCATACAAAAAAAACAGTGTAGACCTACGCAGACTCGTGAGTTAACAATGCATTATCCGAAAACCTCATGCAACGAAGCTGAAGGTTACAGTACCAGATAAGATTAGAGTGTGAATTCTCCAAAACTCCCTTGTTTGGGAATCTATGAGTCCCTCGTACCCACAGGGAGGGCAGGAAAACTAAAGTCCCAAGCATATTCATCCAAAACCACTGTTGGCATTGGTAAACAAGACCTGCCAATAGTTCCAAAAATATTTCTCCTAGAACTTTCAATGCAGTCCAAAGTGAAAGAAAAAAGTCCAAAGCCCCAAATTGCACATTAGAGTTTTCTGGCTGGCAAAGTGAGAAGAGGACGAGGGAGGTTTATCTATGTCTAAACATAAACGAGGGTGGAGGACAGGTATAAAAGTGGGAAGAAGGGAGGTGCAGAGGGCAGACACCCTTGGTCTTATCCTGCACGTCACCTGCAGGTAGAGAGTACCATTTAGGGCAGTATTTAGTGAAGAAGTGGGAAGCCCTCTCACTGTTATATGATGCACTACCAGTATTGACTATCAGTATTAGGCAATTTGTCACCTAGTTAGTCCAACAGCTGTACCAATTTACCTAAAATATTGATGCCACAGAACCAGTTACACTACTTTTCTCAATAATGATTCTATTTTAGATTACTTACCATGTTTTAACTCCTAGCCCCTTTGTTTTACCTCATTTGAAGGGAATTAAACTTACTAGAACTGTAAGGGCCCTGTTTCATAAAGGGTTGAGATCCATCTCAAGTTTGATTTCAATGGGACAAGTACACTTGCATGTCTGATCGGACTTAAAGGGAAATATTGCGTTTGTGAGGCTTTTATTTAACATATCCTCTTTTACCTACGATCCGATCCCGTTTGATGAAAGAGAGGTAACTGGGAAAAAATTTCAACCGAGTGAGCACTAATTAACTAGTAATTACCCTTTCTGTGACAACTGGCAAATTTGTTCACCCAAAAAATTATGCATGCAAAACCACACCTCCGTTACCCTGGATTTGAAATCCACCAATCAAATCCTTTTTATTACGCTATGTCAGACAATAACAGACGCCTTCTATAGTATGTTCAAAATGTTCGTAAATTACGAATTACTGAGAATTGTTACTAAACTGTCTGAACTGAACTGCAGTTAGTATACTAAGGGGTTCTTACCACATCCCTTGTATACCATGCACAGAGTTGTAGTTGCTGTAATTTGAATTGTAGCCTTTGGCCCTTAGCAAGTTGCTTCACTTTTGAAACAGTAAGATTTAAAAGAGATTCTTGGTATGTAACTGCTACTATTGGTTTAGGCCCTAGTAGGAAAAAAAGTTTTACGAACCTGTGATGCTACGTCGCAAAAACATTATGTTCAAAGTTCAGTAAAACCGTCCTGTGAGTAATGCTCACTGTGTGAGAGGTAAACAGCATGGTGAACCAGGAAGATGGCACTGCATCTCTCTGGGTAAACTGCAATATCCCACAGTACAGCACAGGCCGTACGGAAACTGCTGTGGTGCTCGTTGTGAGCATGAAACACAGGGTTTGCAAGGTCAACACGTCTTGCATAATGAGTGGAAATATGACCCCATGCATGCAACCGCTCTTACTAAATGAATATGCAGCAATACAAAACGTTGCAATGTAGGCGCGGCTTATCATTCGATAATTAGCCGGTTCGATGAAGAAATTGTTGCTTCTTTTTCTCCATATTTCGCGAGATTAGTGTTGATATGTTTCAAGCTATTTGTGATTTATATTTGGAGAGGGGAAGAGACCACAATAAGATTACATTGGTGTCATTTTATAAAATCTTTTCAAACGCAATATTTCCCTTTAAGATCTCTGCAAAAAAACTTGCAAAAAGCCAACAGCTCGAAAATGTGTCTACGCAAAAAGCGGGTAATAGAGGAATGAGCTGGTAGGAGAGTTGAAAGGGCAATAATGCCACCTGTGCTAAGAGTTTGCCAGACAGGCATTGTTAGCCAATTAGAGGAAATGCATATGTAAATAGGAGGTAAGGAAGAGTGTAACAGACTATCATAACTCTTTAAAAAACAGGTTTTTAGCTCTCAACCTTGCTTTGCTTGGGAAATAATGCAAAACAGATTTAGCACTGGGTAGGTGTATGTCTAGGAAGTGAATCGCAATATTCCTTTAAAGTACTCAATCTACAAGACTGTAGCTAAGTATCGATGAGGAAACCTCCTCCAAATTCCCAGGTCATAGTGCTTCAAAAGTCATCACCCCATCTCTGTCTATAGGCCTATATCATAACTTCATTGCTGACATTGCATGACTCTAAATTAGTATCATATTTCATGTAATGGTTTCCTTCCTCACATACACACTTGCAGGTGTCAGTCTGAGGGACATTAAAAGAACATTTTTAATGCCAACTTTTCCAAAATTTAAGATTTGGAAGGTTTCAGGAAGTAACTTAAATCATTTTTATCAACAACCATTGAGCACTACTTTAGGTCTGATCCTATCCTTGGGGTAAACTGCTTCATCCTAGCTTTTTGATCATTTCAAAGATCACTTTACCTTTTAACCAAACAAAAAAGGCAAAATTTTGAGGAAGAACACACAAGAAGAATAAATAAAAGTGGAGGAAGTAAGAAAAATATCAGGTCAGCTATGCATGGAGCTGGAAACCATAGGTTAAGTGTTTTTTTTTTCATTCTAGACATCACTGATAGCAGTATGCATATGTTGTTGTAGGCAGGTGAGTTACATGCTGCTGGAGGGGAAAGGAACCAGGCAGTACATGCTGCAAATAAACATGTCAGTTGGTGTTTAAACGTCATGTGAAAACATTCAGGCTGGATAGCCTGGATAGCTGTACCCATACAGCAACTGATCACTTTTAATGTTAATACACACAAGGGGAACTTTTTAGTTTTGAAGTGTCCATGCTTGTTTCCAATACTCAAAAGACTTCTCATGTACCCGTCTCTATTCCTCAAAGGGGTAAAGACATTTTAAGTTTTGACTTGACTACCTCATCAGCTTTCGTAGTATTCTTATCCCCTTTGAAGGTAAGGCAACAAACCATAATGAATGAGAAATAAGTACGTAAAAAAAGTCCCAGTGGCACTGGAAACTGGCTTAAATGCTTCTTGACGGAAAAGACTTCAACAACAATTGGGAATGTGACTTTGTTGATCACTTCGCGAAGTGACTTTGTTTTTGTAGGCAGCTTTTTCAGGCTTTTGTTCAATTTCAGATTTTCAAATGTATGCCATCACTTACAGCTATTTGAATATAAAAGCATGCCAGGGACTCACTGCAGGTAAGTAGGGATTATATGTGTAAATAGGAGGTAATGAGGGGCAAAGCAGATTGAATATGTTGTTGTAAGCTGGTGTGGTAAATCAGGCTTGAGGGAAAAGTATTAACTAAACAGTTACAATACAACAGACGCAATGCTATAAAAATTTTGCCTGTCCTTTCACACTACAGGGGACATGCTCCATCTCTCAGTTAAATTCCAGTTCCAACAAGTTATGTACTCTAACAAAATGGCAATTCTTTTTCATGATTGGTCACATGCATCATTTCTCCGCAACAAACGGGTGAAAGGTGAAATTATTCTCACTCAATCTGATTGTGCTGTATCACGTTGTATTGAATCACTGCTAGTCAAGAAGTGCTGAAGTATACCATGTTTTCAACTTTTCTACCCCATCACATCAAATCTCATCACATTTCACCTACCAGTGTAAGAGCCCTTTACTGCCCACCACAACCGTTACTGCCCACCAAAAGACACTTGTCACACTAATTGACAAGCATAAGTACAAAGTGCAACAAATATAAGACAATGCATTTGTTCCAAAGTACAAGTAAAAGTACATGTCACACTTTGAAAGTCTGATGGACAGTTTAATTTGTAAAACTCCCAATTCATCAACAAATGAAATTTTTAGAGACTTCCCCATTCCATTAAAATTGGAAACTAATTCATTGAGAATCACTCTGGACATTGCTGGAGGGCACTCTAACCCAACCTGACCCAATCAATTTGAAGCTACACAAGGATAGAATTTGGTCAACCTTTTTTGGGGGGTATCCTTTCAATTATAACTTCACCTCTTTTGCAGTAATATTTCAGTCGATGTAACTTAGATTTGCTTGACTTAATTCCCTTCCATCTTCAGAAAAAGGAAATACGTGCTGTGCGGTGTGCCTATTTGGGAATAAACTGAAAATTGATCCAAGAAATAAAGGTGACCAACATTCACACCTCCTAATAGGTTTTGGTCATATATTTTTAATGTTGGGATTTCTTTCCACTTATTACTATCTTTTTTTTTTGGGGGGGGGGGGGGGGGGGGGGATTGTTGATTAACAAAATGTATATTTTAAATGAATTCAACTTTAGTATAAAGTACCAATAGGAAATGTAATAGCATGCTTTTTTAATTAACAATCCCCTATGATTTCATTCTGCTCCAGGCATAAGTTCCCTTGTTTTTGAAACTAGCAAAGCCAGGTCTGATGCTAGGCATCTTCAGTCTGCTCTCAAAGAACCCCCCCCCCCCCTCCTGGAAAAAAAGGAACTACAATTATCATAATATGATGTAATAATGCTTTAATTTGAACAATGATACAAGTATAATATGTCAATAAAGCCAAACTGAGTTTTGGTTGGATTGTAATTGTGTTTTCAAACGTTACTATGTAAATATTTGGTAGAAAGGATTAAAAATGGACTAAAACAACCAAAACACTGCACTTAATAAATCATGCTTATGTGGAAGGTTATCTGCAAACATGCACACTTGAATGGCAGACCTATTAAAGTTTGTCGTGGTTACATCTGATACATAATGGAAGGGAGACTTATGATTAAGAGCTTTTGAAACCTGCTGTTCTCAAATCGATTCACATCTCTATATAATGGATGTACATATTCATGGACAGATGTATCAATAGAGCTCAGTAGCACTTAAGTAGTAAGGTCCTCAACTGCGGAACTAAAATTTATTTGTTTTGCTTTCATTTCTTTCTTTCTTTCTTGCTTGTAATCTTTCCAGTTTCAGGAATATAATGAACAACTCTCAAATGGTTGTCTTAGTTAAACTACTGCTTCACTTGATAAATCTTACTACTACACAAAAAGTAATCATCACTGGCCTACTGGTAGGGGAGAAGTAGAGTGCTTGAAATGGCCATAGCTGCTTTAAAGGGGCTTTTTGAGTTGGTTCACAAAGTTCATGATTTTTCCACACCTTTTGAGATTTACTCACATCTTGATGGTAAATGGTCAAACTAAAAATTCTGCACATCTGAAACACAACTGAAATGGCAATGGTTGGGTAATTAATTACTAAACTCATTTACTACAAATTCATGACCAGACACTTTTTACCATTAGGTAGTAATCATATGCAACCCCCTGTTCACAAAAACTATAATTTCTCATATTTCTGATAACTATAGGAAGTGATACATGAGAGGCTAAATTAGAAGCAATATCAGGTAATGATATCCTTCAAACTTGTCACAACAATAATCAATATCAACTCGATGAGCCCCTTTAAAAGTTTTGACAAAAATAGCTCCTCCTCCCCACCCCTCCTCATATACAGTAAGGAGAGTGTTTTACAGTTTACAGACAGGATTTTTTCTCCCTTTGGCTACATAAAACCCTGTCAAAATCAGCTCCCCCTGCCTCCCCCCCAATATTTCTGCCCATTAATTATGCTACCAAAGACAATACCACATGGAAAAGTGCAATGAAGCTAATAAGCTGGAGACAAAACACTTCTTAATCATTAAGGATGAAATTTATTGAAAACTGTGTCTTCCTATCCCTAGGTCAAAAGATCTCTTTTAATTTTATCAATGTTAATTGAAATCACCAACCGTACAGATGGATTGCGCTGCTCCAACAAACATATATAAACCAGATTGTCAAGATTAAATCCCAACCAACATGCCCTAAACCTAAATAACACTCAAGATCGTGGGAGCATGATGCTTACAGCCCCCAACACAATCAATTATGCCACAAGAGCTTCTTACAAAATATGTTACTATGATAATGAGTTACCCAATCAGCCATAAGGTTTCTTGATCAGTATTAGCCAACTCTATCAAAAATTGTGAGTAAATAAACAATTATGAATGAATGTCCAAGGCTAAACAAGGGCTTCTCCAGAGAAACTGTAAAAGCAGGAACAATCCACCATTCATGCATGGCATCACCCTTTAAGAGATTTTGATTTCTGAAGGTTGAAGGTCTCTGTCCCCGGATGCTTCTAAACTCCGAGCTTTCAGTTTTCATTTTATTTTCCACCTCATGGGTCTTGGTAGATTTAAAAGCCAACACAACCTAATTAAAGGCATCAAGGAAACACCTAAGTTTCGCACAGTTTTTCTTTCCCACTCTCAGAGCTTTTATCCACTCGTGTTTTCAGGGATGGGAGATTTCAATTTGCTGAAGGATCTTCTGTCACCTTAGCAGATGAATGGAAGCAAACCAAGGATGTTTGCGAAAGGAAAGAGAGCGTCCATTTATTTGCCAAAATGAGAGCGTTCTTGCTATGTTTGCCACTTCTCAACAATTTCCAAAATGAAAATGTGAGGAACCAGCTGCCTTTCACATTGTCATGATAAAGGTCATGTAACATTTTCTCAATACATAGCTAGCTAAGTTAGAAAAAATCTGGCGTAAACATTGTTTCAAGTATTCAGATAAATGCACATACCTCAACCAAATGAGAAACAAATTTTGATTTTGACTAAAAAAAAAAGAGGTATAAGAAGATTTTTAAAGGTCAAAGGTTGATTGCAGCGACTACTTCTGATGCACTTATGCACTTTATGTGTTTACAATGGCATATTCTGCAAGCATATCTCAACAACTTTTGATGAAAATCCAGCGCTTTATGATGTTTGCACAATTTTGTCTTACATACTTGTTCTAATCCAGCACGTTGCATTGTAGTTGAAAAACACTCAAACAAATTTTTCCCATCTAACAGGCCTCAGTTGCTCAATGAGCTAAATACACTACAACAGACGTGCCTTTGAATTAATTAAGAGATTTTGTCACCTATGTATTTTTCAGGGATAAATCGGTTCATTGCTCCTCTCTTTTCTGTCTGAACGCAACAGCAGTGTTCAAGCAAAATACAAGTTTAATTACTATCATAGTAATGGCATAAATTAAACTTAATGACAAGATTTCTATAACCATCAAGTAATTGTCCTTGTAACAGATTAATGGACTAAATTTCTGTTACTAAAGATGCAATTTCTCTGTAAGTGGTTTGTACCTTTGATTCAACAGATTATAGTGCTTATTAACATTCAATTGAAAGGGATGCACCTACAATCAAGTGGCTGTGACTACAGCTTGGAGGGTACAGCACAATGTAATATTAACTTGCTAGATTTGAAATAAAATACAGGATGTTCCTTGGGAGGTCACACATAATGCAAGTATTCATGAAAACAAAATTTTATTCACACATGCAAATGGAGAGATTTTTATTTTACTCCGACATTCTTATTTACTCAACCACATTTTGTGTTCAAAATTGGTCCAAATACTATGTAAATACAAAAGTCTGCATCACTCCTTTGTAAACATCCTGTAGGTGTCAACTAGTTCTGTTGTAAAAGAAAAAGTAAATTCTTTCAAAACTGCAGCAAAGTTAATTAGATACTGCATTTTTCCTTGGATCCTCATGATGGAATTCATTAAAGCAAGTCCCATCTTGAGGAAATCCCGACCGCTTCCCCCCTCCCCCAACAAAAAATAAGCAACCCCATCAGAGAAAGCACACTGTTGGAATAAAGAGTTCACACTTTACATACAGAAATACTGCCCTCTACTTTACCCTGTGCTTCATGAATTTATCTATCATCATATGAATTTTTTTTAGAAATGAATATCAACTTATTAGTTTTGTAAAAAAAAAAAATCATCACAGTCCAGCCCTATAGCACCTGCTCACTCTGACTGCCGAGTAAAAAAGTAAAAATCACATGTATACTGGGGTAAAAATGATAATATCTCAAAGTTCTGTTTATCTAATAAAACCATGTAAGTCCTATAAAAAAAATAAAACAATGACAAAACCTTCATGCATGAATAAGAATGTCAAAGCCTAAAGAGGATGGAAAGAAAAGGGGCAGGAGTTTATAGACTATCTACCAGTATTAACCAAATCTTCATTTGTCAGATGGTCATTGGTATTCAATGTCAAGTCCACTCATTGGACAGATGTCTAACAACTTGTTGCAATTTTCATTTCACTCTGGCTGACCACACAGTCCAGGACTGCTATACAGTAGTGTTTGCATCAATTTCCTGTTCTCTGTATTTTGTAACACTATAAAAAGTTCATTTGGATGAAGAAGTTATGCATTACAAGGTCATTCGACATGATGAATGATCCAAGTTCTGTAGAGATAGGTTTACTTTCAATTTTTCTCTAGCCAAGAGACACGAATATTTGTACATGTACCTCATCACAGAACCATTTTTTGTTCTTTTTTAAAAGATTAAAAGTTCTGTTCTTTTTTAAAGGATTATCAGTAGGTCAATCTGAGCTCATCCATCTTCTTTAATCAAACAATTCTAAAACGGCTTGTAAGATTACAGCGTAAATGCCATAAAATATTCAGTTAATATTTCTCGTGATATGACAAATAATTTTGAAGACTTCTAAAACCCACAGATTTCATTTCCAAAATTTAAGCCTCCATGACCAATACTTTGTACACAATATTAAAATGTGTGCATGTGTTAAAAAGGAGCTTTCATGATCTTAAGAGCTATCCAGAGTATGAATTTGGCAAAAATTTCCAGACAATATTGGAGACACATGTGTATAAGACTCAAATAGCCATTCGCAACATTCTTCATATCATGTATTCCTCAAAACTGGGAATCTACCAGCCCTGATACTTACCTCCTATTTACATATGTAATCCCCACTTACCCGCAACTACGGTCTTTATCCACTTCCACAAAGGCATGGAAGGGTGACAGATACAAGCCCTCCAAAACTGCCAACTTCTTGAATCGGACAACTTCCTGACACGACAACTTTGTAGAGTTGGACAACTTTGTGACATGACAACAGATACCCAAATCAAATTCACCAATGTTAACCCCCTCAGCACCCCTGTGAACTGCTACGCTAAACAAAGTTAAGCCCCAGAGAACTTCCAAATGGCTCCACAGGGATTTGATCCAGGGACCTTTAGTATAAAAGGTAGAAGTACACTCAAACACCATGCCAACTCCACTCTCAAACCACTTCAGGTTGGTTGAAAGGGGATTTCTTTACAAAGGACTGGCATGGCAGTTAGTGTTAAATTTTCCCTACAAATTACAGTGAATCCACACTTGTTTGGGTAAGCTTCAAAAACAAAAGGTGGATAAGGTATTGACGAGTACGCTGTCAAAGGACTCGAAGTTGGGCAAGCTCCCTTTAACAGGTAACATAGAAAATTTCACTGAAATTGCTGTTGACATTGCTTAAAAGTCACTATTTCACTTCTTTATACCTTTCATACTGTATGAATTAACTGAAAAGTAGTGACTCATTTCTACCCTAAATTTCTTCAATTTAATGACTCCTGCATCAAACCCCTTTTCATATCAGGCCCCATTACATGATAATACAGCCTTACAATGAGACTAATTAAGTTTTTGGACATCTTCACTTCCAACCTATTGATCCCCTTACATCCGCCATTCATGTAAGTCACTTGAAATATCATTTAGATATAGCAACAAAAGAATTGCATGACCCTCCTCTAACCTCACCTCTCTTCTTTAATCTGGACTTTGCCCATGCTTACATTGACTCCCATGATCTCATTCATTATTTACAAGTGATCGATCTCTTCTTTAATTCAAAAATACTTTCACCGCCTCTCTATCAACACGATCTACTTGTATGATCGAGTACATGATAATGAAACAAGGAAGTACGAGACGCAGTAATCAAATCCATAATTTCATGCTGAAACAGCTACTGATTTCAAAATTACGACACCTTGATCATCTCCAAATGAGTCTACCGGTAAAATTAACCTATCTCTTTTTAAGATAGTTAAAATATGTAACAGCCAACTTGATATGTGAAAGAAACGGAAGGAAATGCACATATTGCCATATTATGCCGTAACCTTACTCCTTTTTTTCAAGACATCCATCGAGAGAAGCAAACATATCCGTCATAGGAGTTTCAAGTCAAGGCGTGAGGCCAATTTATTCTGAATAGCACTTATCCTATTCTGCAATTTAAAATTTTAAGCTGTGAAGGATGGGTCCAGTCTCTCTTGTTTGATAACCATCTCTTTGATGTATTCTAGCTTTGTATCAAGTGGCTCGTTACCATGAAAACTCCTCCATCCTCCAACTGAAGTCAACAAAAATCTACTATATTTTGCTCTGCTGGTGACAAGCTTGCCATTTCAACCAGACACAATCTAACGTAGAAGGTGGCATACCTGACATATCACAAGATATTTTTTTTTTCCATGAAACTGCAGATTCATGACTACATCATTCAGACCAACTTCAAAAATCCGGCTACTTCTACACTTAATTAGAAAAACCTGTTTTTTTTTTCACAGAAATAACTTTACATCATAATTGGCATGATCCCCTAAAGGACAATATCTTTCTTAAACTATTCTGAGAGCAACTGAAAGTAACATACAGTAGCTCAATTTACTGACAGCTCTTTTTATGTAGTTGTCACTATGCAAAGAATACCCAGGCTACTCTTGCTACTTCTGCCAAAATGTGTAATTTTTTAATTAATGGCTACACTCCTCCTAAAACTCTTTAACTAAATGGCCAATTGACATTAAAATTTTCCAAAGCCCCTCATCACCTTGTGGTATTAAGTAACTGTAAAATTTGTTGTATTAATACTGGGTGATCCCTATCACTGGATCACCATTTGGGACCAAAGTCATCATATTAAAGCAGAATGCAAAAATGCAGAGTGGTTTCGATGATTTCATTACACACTGGTTGTTCAAAGTTTGCCCTCTGGTGCCCCCCTGAGAAGTATTTCAAATCCACATACCAAGTATAACCAAAAAGTCATAAGGCTTGGCCATTCCCTGCCTGAGAGAATATTTTTTAAAGGCACTCTAGTCTCACCCCAGATAGTAACAATTCTCCCAACCAAGTAAACTTCTAGCTCCTCCTCTAATTTAAACCATACAGTACTTCATGTGTAAACCAAACCTACTGTCTTACTACACCTCTTAGACAGCCACAGTAGCCTGCACCCAGGTGAAATTGCTCGAGGCAATATTGTCAAACAGTCTGTAGGATTAATTACTAACACAGCTGACTGTACACTAATTTATTGTTGACCTGAACCAGAGTGAAACTGTATTGTTTGAATGAATGTCAATCAAAGTGCAGTTATCAACTGTATTTGGAACTCTGCGGATATTCCTATATTCCTAAATTGCAAGCGACTTTCTGTTTGGGAGATGCTACATTCCCTTTAAAGTCTCTTATTCCGCTACTCAGGGCAGGTAATGCTGAACATCAAACGCATACACACACAAACTCACACACACACGTACGTACGCATCACAAATCACAAATGCATACAAATTTCCTCTGCTGACAATGTGATAAGAAGTGTATAAAATAACATAAATTTAAAAAAAAAAAAGGACAACACTAACAACCTAAAATGAAAGTTTTTACTTTCACTTGAAAGAAAAAAACTTTCTGTGGAAATAGACAAAAACGTCCAGAGTAGCTACAGGATGTACTGCAATCAATTTTACGTTACAAGGAGAAAGATGCCACTGAGGAATTTCAAGATTTTTTTGCTTAAAAGCAATCACTTCATCTATAAATAGCACATGAAGATTGCCCTCAATTAATTTCACTAGAGATTGATTTTTAAAGAAAACTCGAACAATCGATGGTGCTATGGATAGAACAAAGGTAATTTATTACCATCGCATGATTCATGCTTCTCTTTGGCACACCTGAAAGGGTCCTAAAGGAACCCTTGAGGCTGCTGAGAAACAAGTAAAATATTAAAATTTAATCACAATGAATCAGTGTGAAGTGACAAGTAATTTCCCTGTAATATGTATGTGCTCAATTATTCAGTATTTCCATAAAGATACTATAGCAAAACAAAGTTTTGAAGTTCATGCATATAAGAGATTCTCTGTCCTCTCTAGTCAACAAAGTTGTACGTAACATGCTTTTATCTTCAGCTTTATGAAGCCATCATTTTCAAGCGCTTCTGAATTAAACAGTATGCATTCATTTCTTGAGGCAGTGAAACATACAGTTCTTACAAGAGACCGACAATAAATGAGAAAATTTGAAAGATATCCAGTCAACTACAGTCTATTCCCTTCAGGACACGTTATTACCTGAAAGAAGCTGCTGCATGCTTCCTGTGAATGTCTATTAACTGTCCGACCCAGTTTAGCGCTAAGCAAATATGTAGAAGCCAACTGCTCCTGAAATTGGTTCAGACAAGCCTGTTGTAAAAACCCAAAATAGAGTGCATTACATCTAAAAATCAACGGAAGATAGGGAAAAAAGGAGATTTATTAAGAGGGAATGTCGTAAAGAGAACACTCCCTTGCTATGTCTTTTTAGAGCCTTTAAGAGGGAGCAATGCAAATTTACCATTTTAAACTTTATCGAGATGGTAGTGAAGCAGTCAAGATGGTTGTGTTATGTATACTGTTTAAAACTCTGCAACAGCTATCCCTTCAAAACCATGTGTAGAAATTCCCCAAGATAGAAAGCTTCAAGCCCCCCTTACTCTCTGTTCCTCACCCCCAAACTCTGGTCCTCTTTACTCATTCTCTTCACCATCTAGTCACAAGTTATAAAATTGTTTCTTCTGTGATGATGCAGAGCTACAATTCCAACAATTTATAAATCTAACATATGTTGAGCATCAGAGTTACATGGTGCAATGCATCCATCTCACTATCTTATAACATCAAGGTGATTTTATGATTACCCACTCGAAATGAGAAAAATGCAATGTACTCGATACATTATACACCAGGTTTCTTTCAAGTAGCTTTTAAGCACCAACTTAATAAACATTTAAGCATGTATAAGTGTGGGTACTTCTTATGGCTTTCATTTGCATGAGATGACTGCAACGTTGTTGGCTGATGATATTTAACATGGACCCATCTGGGAAAATAAAATTCCCTGATGTCTTCACATGTAATTTTGATGGAATACCAAAGTTCCCCAAAACTGATTGATTTGAGAGTCTACAAGCCCTAGAATTTACGTCCTATTTTAATACCTATATCCATAATACGTAATAAGTACCTAGCAGAAGGTGATAGTACAGTGGAGTGGAGACAGTAGCAGAGCGTCTATTTAGTCAGGGTAGGGGGGAGGAGGGCATTCGCCCCTCCTGATGGACTCCAATTGCTTGTCAGCGCCCTTTTAAGATTTTTACCATATTGAGGCATAGGGTATCTACCTACTTTAAAGTGCCCCTAAACCATTCTCGCCCCCTCTGACCGAATTCCCTAGCTCTGCCACTGAGGGGACACCCTCATCCAGGGGGCCCCCTCAACCATGTCCACTGCTGATGAGGGTGGTAAGGTTCTCTTATGTAATTCCCAAAACTCGTCTGGGTTTGGGAGTCTATGAGCTCTGCTACTTACCTCCTATTTACATATGTATACCATTATTGCTTGCAATAACCGTCTCGCAAACCAATAACACCACAGGATTCCCTACGATCTGTGGTGACTAAAGATCTAACTCTTCCTTCTGCATTTTACCAGACAATTATTGCAGGCAATAAATTATTGGTATACATATGTAAATCGGAGGTAAGGAGTGAGCGAAATGGTTTTAAAAGAACAAGGGAGGACAAAGCAGAGTGCACCTTGAAGGGGCTTCAAAGCAAGCAATTGTCCCCCTGATCCCACCCACTTGTGTCTTTGGACCACGACAACAATCAATCATATTTAACTAGTAATGAATCCCCATTGTCGTTAAAGGGGCATTACCTGTTTGAGAAAAGGGAAATGCATAACACAGCCTCGTACGAAGTATTGGAATAACGTTTAAGCAGTCCATCCGAAAAATAAAGATAATAAAGTGCCCTCATGTAAGTATTTCTTCCAAATATTGTTTGAGCTTTTAAAAAATAACCACAAAAACTATGAAAATCGATAATGCTTGCACTGCAATCTTTATTCCATTCAGTTCCACTCCTGGTTGAACAAACCAATCGGAGTGTTCTGATATATGAATATGCAAAAGGCAGCACAAC
>WURT03100663.1:0-12410 GCA_009936505.3 Holothuria glaberrima
AAATTTCACATCAAAAATGTATGTTTTGGTCTAGGGGGTAGGGTGAGGTGCACAGTCCAAAAATTGTTCCGCCCCCCTCCCCCACTTTCATATTGCTTCCTACGCTTATGACACAAAAGACGAAACCTATTTCAGCGATCAAACATTCCTAGTACTGTTTTTCAATGCAGTTTCCTTTTGAAGTATGTGGCACACATGGGCTCCCTTACTCCTAACTTCAGAGACTGCATAGACTTAACAACGAGTTTGTAAAACTCTGAGATGGCAGTGATATGAAAATTAGAAAGTACTTTTCATGTAGGTCTGTAGGTTTAATGATAAATCTTATCGGACGAAGTCGATATAAAATCATAGAAAAGACTGCCAACTCCACGTGTGGGTTTCCACACAGCCTGTTGACAGATGCTTTCAATCTTGAGTACAAAGTTTCAGAGAGCACTAGCGAGGATAGAAATCACTTCATACTTTACAATGTCATATACAGCACATAAATGTTTACTGTCTCTCCTGTTTGTACAACAGGTTTGGTTTAGTTCATCAGATCATGTTCAATATAAGAAAAAGGAAGTTTGCTCCTCAACGATTTGCGCTTTTAAAGTGAAATAGTGTCCGTCGAATGTAAACTTTAAAGTAAACGGTAAGACTACTCCCAATTTGGCGATGCACCTAAGTTCGCACAGTGTGTCAAATAATTTTTTGAGTTACTCTCCCTCTGTTTCTAGTAATAACTGATATACAGAATACGACGAAATATGCGGAAAGATACCGGCAGTCCAACGAAAAAGAAAAACACAGTTTCTGCTTTCCAAACACCTCTACCACCACTGTAAAAGACGCGAGCCGGCTTAACTCTTTAGGAAACACAGGAAAACGAAAAAAAAAGTACGAGAACCCTCTTACGGTGCGTCTCAAGTGCGGGCTACTTGTGTATTCATCTAAGCGTGCTTTTACCTCAACTCATTATATGAAAATTAGCAGGTGCAACACACATGGTGTACATAAATTTAAATAACAAAGTGAAAGTGTTTCTTACAATACATTTACAGACTGTAAGTCCTTTGCCATCTAAGCTAGTACTACAGTATCATCTGCGTACAACAAAATAAATAACGCAAGAAAAACCTCTACGTCATTGTCACTTAAATATTATTTGAAAGACTCAATTAGATCATTTAAACCCTTTTATATAACGCCTTATTAATTTCTCTACATCTGATTGGAGGATTGGTCGTCACATGACATGCGTTATTCGGTACTAACCCACCGTCGCGTCGTGGGTTAGTATATACTAACCCACGGCAGTGACGTCAGCCATGGGGGTACGTAGAATCAAATTTTGACCTAAATCTATGATTTAGGAAGTTAGGTGTTATATAAAACAAATAATGAATGTTTTCTATTCGTGCGATAGTATGAATAATTTCATTCCTTGAAAGACTGAACGTTCTATTCAACTCGGTTCACCAGTTCATCTCCTTGAATAGATCAATCTTTCAACTCATGAAATTATTCATATACTAACGCACTCATAAACATTCGTTATTTGCATAATCATAACGACTAACAATTCAAAGTCACTCAAAAAGATGGAGAATAACACTGAGGACAAGTTTCCCACTTTCTAACTCCCAAATTAGAATAAAAAAATAGATTTCTATCCCATATTTTGAACACATGATTTAGCATTTCTGTACATAGACTGAGTTACATTAAGAAATCTCCCATTAATCAGTATCCAGCAACGTTATAAAGTCGTAACATAACTGCCATAGCTTATTTTTCAAAATATACAATCTTGATGTACCTGGTTTAAGAAGTACTGATCATCAAAACGACAGAAATTGTCAAATTGTAAAACGATGTAGTGTTGGTGTTAAATTAAGGTGCCATTGAACTCCTAGCATGGTCCTTCGTTTTTCAACAAAACCATTTTCATTACGTTACCTTAACCTTTGTGTGAAAGGATTAAAGTTTCACCATCTCAGCAAGTAAACTGTTCACAAGGGGGAAGGGGTGGGCTGTTGGTACTTTTACAAGTTTCATTTTCAATTACTGTAAGCAATGTAAGATGAAATTAAGTGGAATATAGGCAATCATGTTCATAGGACCTTTTTTGTTTGTAAGGGGGTGACATTTAGCTATGAGGATCGACGTAGGAAATAAACAGAAACAACGGGACTCTTCAGCCCCAAGCGAAACCGAAAATATGCAGTCCTTGAGACCAAGGAAAGGGTATTCGTCGAGCAACGAAAATCGTAGATTTTCACCATCTTCATTATTATTACGATCACAATATATATTTAGCAGAGATACTGGATAGCTCCCGTTGATTTAACCGTGTTTGCAGATTCTTCAACTTGACCTAAGATTTTCGACTCGAGGTTCTTCAGGCTCGTAGCAAGACAAATTACTGAAGGGGACCAAAGGGCTTCGGGGGGGGGGGGGGGGGGTGAAAAATTATTCAGGGGCCAAATGTGTAAAATTGTATTAAGTCAATGGCAACATGAAACTTCTCTGGCGGGAATTCCAGGGGGCTTCGCCCCCTTGCCTCCTGGCCACTGACCTACCCCTCTTGCACTGTAGAGTTTCCATACTTCTAGAGCCTTTCATCTTCAATTACATACCGGTATTTTTTTTTTATTTATTGCACGGAAGCCATCCTCATTAAAGACTGGCTGGCGACAGTTGTTCCACTTTATAGGTTCTTACGAAAGACTTGTCAAAAATAATACCATTTTGCATCTAAACTTTCTAAAATTAAGAAAAAAATTCAAGAGGGAGGAATACCACGTTAAAGAGCCTAAATCCAAAACACCTTGCATCCGATAACTGTATAAGGCATTGCCAAAAACTAAGTGTTCACTGAAAAGAGAGATTTTTTTTTTAAATATCCGAAGTTCAAAACTTTACCAAAGATAGCACTATATTAAATCTAAGCCACTTTGCATTACCAAAAATTTATCTAAGAATATGAGATACCGGATATCCCCTTCAAACTCTTAAGGTATTGCAGAGTTTGTCTAAGTGTGCAAAACGGCAATTTCATTTTTTTTTATCATTCTGCCAACTCAACAATTTCCAGAATTTTTACCATTTTGTCGAGTTGAAAACTCGTCAACTGTATGTCCCTTTAACGCTTCCGTAGCAAAGTTTTCTTATACTCAAAGCCTCAGCAAAATATTACCACGTCTGACCCATCCATACCAGTTGTAGGCCAATAGGGTTATATATTACCAGTCATATATATTGATAGAAAATTATTGAACAAAAAAAAAAGTACATTGAATCATTTTAATGTTTTTCTTCTGCACACCATGGCGCGTCATAAGCTTATAAATTTTTGACCATGGAGAGGGGGTTCGTACGCCTATGATGTGTTACCACCCCTTAGATCGCGCCTGTAGTGTATGGTGGCGAACTATGTGGGAAGAGTGCAGTTTTTCTTTTTGTTAGAATCAAGGGCTGAGATCATGGGAGGTGGGATCGAGTCCTCACAATAACTTACTTGGGGATGGACCCCTTCCCCCACCCAAACGTCCATAATATTCATGCAAACTGTTTGAGTGTTAGACGGAGTCGCATTTCATAATCTTGTAGAGGGAGAGAAAACATTTTTAGCACTTCGTCAACAACCATAATACTTGCTGATATGTGTGAACATTAGACGCGTTCTAATGGCTCAATGATCCGCTCCCCACCCACCCCTATTGGCTCATCCTTGTTTTCATACATGTTTGATGATTAGGCCTACCGGGATTTTCGTAGACACACAATCACTGTACATGAAGGTCATGATCATGAGGGGACCATGCATTTCCCCATATACTTGGTTGGGACGAAAACTTCTGTTCACCCCTTCCCCTTCCCCATCCCCACATTTATGAATGAAGTATTTGCTGATATCTGTGATAAGACATAGTTTCCCAGTAACATGGTTGAGGGGGACGGAGAACATCTAGTCCTGTCAATGGTTTGTGAATTACCACAATCTTAGCTGTAGTAATGGAAAGCCATTTACAGGCGCGCTTCACTCGCATTACCTTAGTATACGCATGATGATTACCAAGACATTTCTATATACAAACAAGCAAATACCATGCATAAAAAATAGATTCACGTGGAGCTCTTCATATTGCCCTTAGCAACGGCTGTTATCCGGAAAATAACCCATCATCAACATGTCCCCACACTTATGTTAGTATGCATTCAGGCTACAAAATGACTTACGATGTATCTTTCGAGGCGCTCTAGGAGTAACCATATTCAGTGGGTGTCTAATGTGAGTCATGAGACAATTGCATTCCCTGACCCAACGACAGTCTGAGTGGACTTAATTAAGCACTTCTCCACAAATTCAGTCTCGCATTACTGATTCCAAACATCATTATTGGGAAATCGTGAGGAATTAATGTACCAAAAGTTAATTTTATGACCCCCCTTCTAGTTCATTGCCCCTATTCAGCACGGTACAATAACCAGCCTTGAGTCGGATCTTCTTTGTTGAACGTGCAAAATTAGTGCGCCTTGCACATGCCTCTTGAGGAAGAATAAGGATTAAGTTTTATGCCGCCAACATTTTAAGTAAGACGTCGGAAGATTTTACTCTAACCTGGTAATGGCCAGTTGATCACACTATGGGCGTGTAGTATTTGAGATGCAGAATTATGTATTAAAGGGAAAAAGCAGTCACCCCAACTAGAATTACTATGTCAGTATGTAATGTTCATGAATGGCCTATTTTGATCATGTGACAACATTTTTGTTTGTGAATTGTGAAATTCAGGAAAATTTCTCCTTGCTTTACCTATAATAGCTATGTTCAAAACGTCTTCAGAGGTGCTTATAATGCAATAAGAGAAGATTTGTAAGAGTTTGCTGATTTTTCAAAGCAAATTTTAGGGCGACTGCCCATTGCCTTTAAATACACAAATTTTCTTCAACAGACGATTTTTCGCGCGCTTATTGGGCACTATCCGGTGAGGATCTAGGAGGTCCAAGGGTCCTGCCCCCTTTTTATCTGTGAAACAATTCATCTAGGCTGTTCCATGTCACAAATCGTTCTCAAAGTATCGAAGTTTCCGTAAATCCTTGCAAACTATTGAAACTTTCCTTGACCTTTAAATTGTTTAATACCATTTTTTTACAAAAGGTTCCTGTGTGGGGGTTACAACAATTCGTATGGGAAATATCTGCGCCCTTCGCTCCTTTTTGCCAAGTTTTACACTTCATGACTGATGATCATTGTCAAGACAATTATGCATGGAATTATTCTAGCGAGATGTTCCGAAAGCAAACGGTACAAGACCAACCTCAGCATTGCATCCGTGAAGAGGCGATTAAGTAGCAATCGGTATATCGTGATGTAGGCCTGCATGGAATTGAAGTATATTACTCATTATAAAGGTCATTTTAAGCATTTACAGAGAGCTGGCATTGTGAAATATGCTTATTTATCCTTCACCCCTTTTCAAGTCGTTGTATATCTTATATATTTATCTCCCATTAGGAGCTGTTCATATGAATTCTCGTTTAAAATTAGAAAAACTAAGTTTTCTGTTAAGTGCTTGGTTAGCTCTTCTGTACTGTCATCTGGTCATTTGGATTTCAGTTAAAAGTATCTTACTAACGTCCGCATTTGTAATTACTACAAAGCTTTTAAGAGTCCTATGTTAGTCTCAAGGTAACGACATTGAATGGGTGCCATTCCACGGCTAAAATAACCCTCCCTTGTATTATTTCTTTAACACGTATTCGGTTCAAAGCTTATCAAAGCTTTGCCGAAGATAGCACCATTTATCATCTAAGGCACCTTACGTAAACAATTTTTTCAAGGTGAGAAGTTTCGCCCCTCCACCAATTAGGTACCAACACCTTTCCCCTATACCGAACAAAATAGAAAAATTCACTAACGCATGAAAATTTTGCAACATATGATCAGTTTGAAACGTTGCCAAAGATAGCACTATTTTTCATCTGAGCTACCTTTGACAAACAAAAATTCTTAGAGTTCCCCTCGCCCTGATCGGCACCTCAGCACTAGGTTTCAAAGGGAGGTTGCCGGATGCAAAATACCGTTGATAAGCATGCACTGACCATGGCTTTATCTGGGTTAATATTTCGACATCATCTTCAGTACCCCCACTCCATCATCAAATTTTGGTGGCGCAACTGGCCTGTGTTTCTCAATGGGCCCTAATTACAGCCATTTTACGGTCGGTGATGAACGTTGTGAGAGTTACCGCACCAAATTGCATCTGCAATTTTCAAGAAATCCCCATGTCGGGTGGGGGACTATGTCGGGAGGGGGCACATCTCCCGAACCCTCCCTATCGCCGTTTCGCGGCTCACTTGTTGCGACATTCGGTAACCCCCTTTTTATAAAGTTCTGCATCAGCCACTAGATGTACAGCTTGGGGGTTACAGAAGTCTTCCACGTGACGTCACTGTACTGCAAAGTCCCAGGCGTACATATATCACTTTACAAGTTAATGAGCACGAGAAAGCATGCACGTATACGTGTAAGGACGCATATACACATAACCTACTACAAGCCTTGGAACGTTGTCAATGGTGCAAAAGTTAAGGGATTCAATAGCGTAGAAATGGTGCCACAACACAGTATTTTGTTCGAGTTCACTCCTTAAAATTTGAAAAGACGCCACCTTTCGATTCCTTGCCGAAGGTGAAAGGAATCCATGCAATCACGCAAGTGAAGGTGTGTGTGTGGTTGGGTGTGTATGCGTGATGCGTGTGTGTTTATAACTTTTGGCCTGTAAACACGATACCTCAAGATAGCAATGATACTCCTCATTCTTGGTATATGGAATTATCATATTGAAGAACCCTGTTGTTTTTGGCAGAGGCCTGGTAGAGGTCAAAGGTCATGTGAGGTCACCAGAGGTCATAAGCCGAAAACATTGTAAACACGATACATCTAAGTATGAAGCATGTATACTTGTCGTACTTGGCATGTAAACGCGTTATAGTCAAAAGATGAATCCTATTGGTTTGGTAGAGGTCATAGGTAATCTAAGGCCAGAGCTTATTTGAGGTCAAATAGAGATCACATGAAAAACCGAAAACCTTGATAAACACAATATTTCAAGACAGGGATGACTGATATTTTACATACTTGGTATATATATATATATATATGTCACTTTAAGAGACAGAGAGAGAGAATCCTACAGGTTTGTTGGAGGTCGAAGGTCGTCCACACCCGTAGCCAAGGGGGGGGGGGGCTAGGGGTCGATACCCCCGAAATTTTTTCGCCCCGTAGAAAGTTCATGTGAGGTCAGCAGAGATCATATGGTGAAAGTATCGTAAAAGATGATATAGTCAAGGAGGATAAATTTTAGGGATCAGTCTCAGTGCAACAAATCATCATCCCCTTGCGGTAAGGAATCACTAAGCAGTAAGCAGCTAAGCCTTTGAGCTTTCTGGTTATATTTATAATAATTGGAAGTTTTACCTTACCTCGCAACATAAAGTAGGGGCGGTCTTGTCACTCCCTGCTTAAAGTTATGGTTTTATGTAATTAAAAAGAGCTATTCTACTGGGCCGTTGAAAACTAAAATCGCTCAAGAAAAGATCCACTGGAATTAATTTTAATATCTTTTTCCCCTTTTCAAGTTATATATTTGTGGAAGTGTGACGGTTTCCGAAGTAAGTCATAGCCACTGCCCATACAAAAGTAATGATGTCGAGTGTTACACAGAGTTGACATTCCTTTTGTTAATCCTATAAAAGTATCTCTTAATTATTTGTCAAATAGTTTACTATTTTTATACATCAATACATCGTCACCAGAAGTTCATATCGCGATATGCGATATGAAATACTCCTTATCACGATATGACGATATAAAAAAAGTAAACATGTGGTTCAAACATGTGTCTCTTTGTCTTTTATTCCTACCAATAATTTAAATTTAGAAGATGAAGTAGTGTTTATAATTTCAGTATTCATTCATCGATTTCGTCCTTTTATAGAGAAATGGTGATGTTTTCAAGAAGACATTTTTAACTTTCAAAATAAACCCCTCGGAATATACCAATGTTACGTCTGTACTCAAAATAAAAGTTGAAAAACAAAGGCTAACATTAGACATATGCTGCAAGCACCTCTTTCGACGTCACAAATAAGAATATTTTGCCCATACTTATTCATAGTTTAAGTGTAAATTAGGAATTTTTTCTGTAAAATGGTCAATATTTGATCAATTTTGATGGAAACTGAGGCTGTTTGTGGGTTGTGAATGCTTTTGCATCAAATATCCAACTATGTCATTTTCATGTCGCCAGACGTACCTTTTACTGAACAGGAAGACTAGATAGATAAGAGAGATTAAAGGGAAAATGCAGTTCCCCAAATTGAATGAGTGTGCCCCTTCATCCTAGTTCAGGAATGGCTCTTATCAATCATGTAACAATGTGTTTGTTACTCATTTGTTGAATTCGTGCAGAAACTTCTTGGTATAGATTCAATATTCAATGTTTGTTTACAGAAACATAATTAAAGTTACTTGTGATCGAAATTAGGGGAAAGTTTAAAGATTTATCAAACTTTTGAAAATAAACTTGGGCGACTGCCATCTCCCTTTAAAACTCAAATTACTTTACACATATTTAAACAAACTGTATCTTCTGTATATCGCTTACATGCGAAAATATTTCCTCCAGAGTAAGTGCAAAGACCAAAGAAAACACGTTCCTAAAGCAGGGTTACCATGGGAACGCAACTTGTTGATGAATATGCATCATTTTTATTTGTTGTAAAAAGGCAGGTGTGTACTGCAGCTTTGTCATATTCTCCTATGAATCAACAACTTTGGTCGATTCTGTACAATCACATCTATTCTGTAAGGAGTTCAATAAAAACTAGCTAATAAAACCATAAAAGTATCTCCATTTTGGTGGAGAGTGTGCTTTCTTTTGTGATCTAGCTGTTATTTGGAAAATTTCTGTTTGCTTTTAACAAGGAGATTTAGCCCAAAACTCTATGGGTCATGTTATGTATTTTTCATACATCAGACTGCAAGACCGCAGCCCTCTGTAAAGATTTCTCGTGTGATGAGATTTTACTAGACAGTTAAATTGCAGATAGGCCTATAATATGAAAGATCTGGCATAACGAAGTTACATCCACAATAAAAGTAATATTGTGACAGTACTGTGTAAAAGTCTTTAAACGGGGCCGGTTTTTTTTTGGGGGGGGGCTTGCCACTTTTCTTCTCCACATTTCTCACATCTTTAAACTAATGATGAAAACAATATACTTGAGAGTAAAACATAGGGCTAAGAAGAAATTTTCATATTGTGTATAACGTTTACAATGTAAAATGAAATAAAACACTGAAAATGTCAATTTTCTTTCGGCTCCTGCCCAGGACAATGAGACGGACGCTTGGTCCTCACGCCGTACCGGGAGCGCTTCGGGCTTTTATAGTTTTGGATCTAGGGTTGGGCTATATACAATAAATATATATATATATATATATACATCGTCACCAGAAGTCCATACCGCGATATGCGATATGAAATACTCCTTATCACGATATGACGATATAAAAAAGTAAACATGTGGTTCAAACATGTGTCTCTTTGTCTTTTATTCCTACCAATAATTTAAATTTAGAAGATGAAGTAGTGTTTATAATTTCAGTATTCATTCATCGATTTCGTCCTTTTATAGAGAATTAGGTGTAAAATTTTTGCTAGGCATATTTTAGGCATATTTCGCGAAAATTTTTGACTATATTATCGCGATATAACCATATGGATTTTTTTGTTTCCTATAGCACAACCCTAGTTGGATCCCAGCATTCTGCATATTCTCTCCCAAACTCAATTATCCCTTCTTTCTCAGCACATAAGTTTCTCGTCCAGTGAATGATGTCAACAAATGTCAGCTATACTCGTCGTATAAGCCTTATAAAACTAGCAAACAATAACGGCCTTCCATGAGTCCCTCTCCACTCCCTCGTTTACTCAAATAAAGGTAGGCTACCAACTGTTATATCCAACACAAAAGAAATGAAACAATATTGCATTGTAAAATGGTTTGATTGAGTTTGGCATACATGAAGGCTGCTTTTCTCCTGTTTTGCACGTTTTTAAGTGTCTACCTTTATCAACATATACCGTATGTTACAACGTTGAAAACGAAACCCTGCATTTGTACCCCTCCCTTTACTTATATTACAGTCTTGTGCTGATTATAAAGTGGTGAAGTTCATCTCCTCATTTTAAGTGGTATTTCATAAGGGTCCTTTGTATAACAAAGCAAACTTTTCAGCATGACGCACGTTACTCCAAACCCCGCAGCTTTACTCCTTTTTCAGGATAACCCATTCTTTTTGAAGATGATTACTTTTTCATGCAGGGACGTATCTTTTTGGTCTGGTGATTGGGGGTTTAGGAGGCAAAGTCAGGGGCGTAACGAAGGGTGAACTCTTTGGAAGGTGTAGAGGTCATGGTTTGCCGACAGACCTGGTGAAAAACGAGCGCGAAACGCGAGCTTTTACAGGTGGGGTCCAGGGGCCGCCGTAGGGCCACTGGTGGGGTCCAGGGGCAAAGCCCCGGTGGGGGCCAGGGGCGAACCCCCGGAAGTTCTGAGGTTTTAGCATATTTTTGGGTAAAAAATTAAGTCCCAGGATAGGTATATTTTGGTTCATAATACATTATCCAATGCAAAGATTCTTAATAATTTTAATGTGTTAGGCAATTCCTCCCGTCATGCCACTATACTTAAGGAGCTGAACATGAATTAAGTTCAGAATTTGAACATTATGCGTTCAGCACTGTCGAAGCAATTTGTTGTTTGCTTGTTTGATGTTTTGTTCTCTCTCTCATTGTTTACAGGGAGTGCACGTTCTCAAGCCCTCTGGAGTTTTTGTGTACTTCCTTTCGCTTATGTATGTACATAAATTCTCATGTAAAAGTTGTATTCATTCTTTGTATGTATACATGTAAAGCAAAAAAAAAAAAAAAAAAAAAAGGAAAAAAAAAACGAAACGAAATGAAATACTGTAAGTGTTCAAATAGTAGGCGTCCGGGGTTAAAAAATGGAGAAAAAGTGTTCAGAACTTTAACACTAGCGTTTAAAATATGCTTGAAACGCCAAGAAGCGTTCCAGTGGCGAACCCAGGATTTCTCTCCAGGGGGGCCATGCAGTATGCTGTGATCGCCGCCAGGGGGTCTAAGGGGAAAGGGGAGAGGGTGTCCCCCTCCCCTTTGAAAATTTTGAAAAATTAGGTGTCCTTACATGCAATCTGATGCCACATATGCTGAAATAGAATTTGTGTTAAAACTAAATAAAAAGTGGCATCAGTGAGGGGGGATGGCTCAGTGACCCCCCTGTGTACGTCACTGATGCGTTCTATATCTGTTACATTTTGGTGTTCAAAAATTAAACCCCTGAGTTTGCAGTGAAGGGAAGACACTGAGGATGTTTGTTGGTATACCGGATCCTTAGGAATTTGCAAAATGTGTTTGGAGTCAAGGTTAGGGTTAGTCCAATTACACCGACGCCCGTTGACACGGCCGTCACATGCATGATCAATATGCCGCCGGGCCTTCAACTTGAATTGGCCAATAGATGAAGAGCCGAAAATCGAAATAGCCGATAAGAGACTGGCCGCGCGCTTCCGTTCTCTCTTTCCACCTTTTTTCTTTCCATTCTCCGTCTTCCCTTTTACTCCTTTAATTCCCCTCTCCTTTCGCTTCTTTCCTCTTCTTTTCCTCCTCCCCTCTTTTCCTTCCCCCCTTTTTGCCAACAGACCGAAATTTGCCGACGGCGACCAAATATTAGGGGGGTGTGACACTCCCGCTCGCTACGGCCCTGGGTAAAGTTACATCTGGATGGATTTTCAAGACAGATAACTCCGACTACCGCACTTTATATTTACCCTCCAACACGTAGCCATGGGGTCAAAGGGTTGGCTTACCCTAGAAATATTTTCCCCATATACAAGACCAAAATGATATTATTGCCTAAATGCATTTTAGTATATCTCGCCCCTCCTAATAAATGTCCCCCAGAGACCATCTCGCCCTTTGTCGGTACCTCCTCTGGCTATGGGCCTGTAAACCCGTCAATCATGATTTCGGTTATTCAAACTTAACTGTTATACGATAGCATTCAACGTGTTCGATCTCTTGGCATATTTTGCACAGTATTTAAATACTACTTGGCGAATCGAGTAAACCGCCAATTTAGAGTTTTTTTGAAAGTCCGGCTGAAGGAATTGCAAGAGGCGCGCGGAGCGCGTCTAAATTTTTAGCTCATACCAGCATGCTGGTGTAAGCTGTTGTAAACATGCAGCGTCAATCTATCTATCTGTCTGTCTGTCTGTCTGTCCATCTATCCATCCATCCATCCATCCATCCATCCATCCATCCATCCATCCA
>WURT03100674.1:0-12410 GCA_009936505.3 Holothuria glaberrima
TGCTTCATATGGTGTTTGAACAAAGGCCAAACCATCTTGGCTTCATAGCTCAGTGGTTAGAGCATCCGCACTAGCAAGCGGGAGGTCCTGAGTTCAAATCCCGGTGGAGTCATCTTCTTTTCACCCCATGCAGATTTTCCAGCTTCACAGTTTTTCTATATATATATATATATATATATATATCACTCATTAGTGATGGTAATCAATTTCTGTTACTGCTATGACACTGAACGAAATGTGGCCTAGCGATGGGCTATACTACATCGTTGATCGCTCTCTTGTTTGTTTTAGAATTATTACCATCTGTTGGACAACTTATTAAATATTGTTAAATCAAAGCCCGTGAAACTTTAAAAACCGCATTGCATAATTATCAAAAGCTTCGGTCGTTAGTGCGATATGTATAGACTCGCTGAAAAACTGTTTTTCAGCTTGCTGTTGTAAAAACGGAATCATCACGTTTCTTTTTGTGGTTTGTTTAGTGCGTTTACATCTCTTCAGTGCCATTTACATATACAGAAATGCTTCGTCTAATGCCCCAAGTTATGTGTGTACCCCTGAGTTTTCAGGTGGGTTCGTCCTCCAGTCTTTGTGGTGGTGTTGCATTTGGCTTGAAAGGGGCTTGAGTGGCCTGGATGAGGTTCTAAGGGTTTGGGGGTAGATGGGACATTCCTTCTTGACCCCGCACGACATGTCGCGGGTATTCGAATGTATGAATTCTTCAAATTATTACTACTGTGATCATCACATGATATGCCACACAAAAGAAAATGTTTTCTTCTTTTAATTTCATTTATCAGAAGGCATCCTCTTGTATTATCTTAGGCCACATTGCTTGCTCGACGTAACTGGCGCTTGGAAACTACCAATCTTCGAGCATACGACAACAGACTTGGCGGGGGGGGGGGTGGGAAAGGGAGGGAAATGTGCCTTTTACCCAAGAAAACACTTAGCTGCTTGACCAAATTTCCCGAATTTCTCCCAACAATCTGCCCCTACAGCCTTGACACGTACGCCTCCTTTAACCACCCCTTGCTTGACGAATTATAATTGATAACAAGTGAGGAGAAGGATTGGGTAGCCAAAACTATCAAACCTGATTTCTGGGGGTGGGTGGGTATCAGAGTTTCCAGCATTGTGTGAAGAACAATTAAATATACTAAGGCACAAAGGTAGATAGTAGTTTGTGTTTTGTAATGATATTCGGACGAATGTCAGTACCAGAAATCGGAGCACAATTAAAGTCACTTACATTTGCGGTATTCTTCATAATTGGTAATAACAATGATCAGGACGAAAAACAGGGGACTTGACTCCATTTTGTGAATATCGAATACCCCCCCCCCCCCCATTAAGTAAAGTAGTAGTAACCATGGTCATGTCAGCCAGTTAGCTTGAGTTAAAATTGACTGGAAGAATATATAATTTCATACGAAACTCACTTTATTGCATCGCGGACCCCCCAAAATTATCAGTACTTTTCTCTGGCTGAGGGCCGGTCCTCCATTTTTTGAGCAGTTATTTTTGCCGATTAACATTGTGCTAGAAGGAAATACCTTAAATGGCGACGTACAGAGGAGAAAGCCTTTCTTCTTCAGGCAAAGTTCAGCATACAGAGTCAAAGACTATGTTTGACTTTATCTTTTTACTTCTTATGTCACCGTTGTTTGGCTGTTTGTGTTGTCGTTAAAACCTGAGGTCCCATATAGTAAGAAATTTTACATCTTAATCTTGATGTCTAAAAAATTGGCCCCGAGACAACTCGGACCGGACAATTCGGCCCCTCAAAAATGTCACCCCCACGACATCTCGTCACCGGAGACATCTCGACCTTTTTTGAATTCAATGGAAAAGAATGCACAAATGTTGCAAAGCGATGCAATGACCTATCTGAGTAAAATGCAAGACCTTGATAAGTAACTTGAAGACGGATTCGTAGGGTTAATAGTATGCTTGGATTGTTCAAGAGGAATTTCAATACCGTAGTAGTACAGAAACTCTGCATAATCTATAATCTGTACGAATCTGTATAAGCATTTGGTAAGGCCCCATCTTGATTATGCCGGTCAGGCTTGAAGACCACTGTTTGAAAGGGTCAAGTGTCTTTTAAAGCAATTTCAGAGGAGAGCCACTTGAATTATAACCAAGGGGAGAAATCTACCATTTTATTCAAGACTTAAACATCTTGGGCTTACCATCCGGGAGTTGAGAAGGATAAGGGGACTTGCTCCAGGTATACAAATTCCTCTCTGAACGTCATACTTTGTTATCCTGTTGTTTTATGCAGGTTCAAAGTAATTCTAAGGTTATAGGCCATTGTAAGAAGCTAATAAAGTGGAATAAATCTGTGGGGGAGAGGTGGGGACTCAGGAGTTCGGCCTGAGCTCAGCTACACTCCTTCTGTTAGAATTTGCATACAATTTGCAGCCTAGTCGAAAACAAAACTAGACTCTGTCGAGGATAAATCTTTGTATGGGTAAGTATTTAGTATAAGAGTTTCAGAGAACATGTAACTTGTTGCTCCATATCATGCATATCCAATAAGGTTGTAGACAATACCATGAAAGTAATTTAATACCTTGCGTCATTGTTCTTCTACAATTGTTGATTTGAGAAGCCTTTTATTGAAGGCAACTACAGCTCTATCGACATTACAAAATACGTCACAATTTTTGTCCACAATATGGCTTTCATTGGTGGTCATTTAAAGCACAATCTTCATGAGTAACTTTGTTAAAGATCTACACATATCATTTGCACTTACCCATTTCGATGCACAGATCTAGTAAGGATAGGTGGTTGTCTTTTCCTTCCCCTCGATCATCTTCAATGAAATAAAGTGTAATTATTTTAATACAACTAACTGTTACCAGTTTCATTCAGGGTCGCAATTTGTGCGAGGGGGGGGGAGGGGACTTGCACCAGAGTTTTAAGGAATATTTATTAAAAATTTTCAAAACATAAAATTTTCTGTTCCATATCGGGTTTGTGAGATGTTTATATCACATTTCCAGGTCCGAAGTGTGCAACCTGAATTGCTTGTTTGTATAGGAAACCTTGGGAAGGTGGTTAACCAGAATGCAAAGCATTCACACTCGCGAATCTAAAACTGAAGGGAAAAAGATATTTGACAGATCTGCGCTGTTAGGGATCGATCCTCTGCTTTATAAACTCCAGAATGAGAGACCAGTGCCTATACAATACGCCACGGAATCAGCTTAATGACGTCATACTTTAATAAGTTAAATCTGTAAAGCAACGTGCGTGAATAAATGCTAACAAATGTGATGAAGTCATGCATCTAGCTGTCTAGTGGAGGGTTTTCTTTTATTGTCTTTAACGAGGGAAAGTGCTCATTTGAAGGTAGCACTTTCATACTTTAACACACTCACACACACAAACAGAACCTTGGAATTATTTCTGACGTAAAACTAGCATAAGCCCTCTTTTAGTCAATTCGCATTAGACTAAGATACATGAACGATTCTTTGTAGACTTATAAATAACTTTTCCTCGTGATTTGCTGAGGCCTTCAAACTTTGAGAAAACGCACCCACAACCTTTATTTTTACGAGGGAGGAGGCACAACTCTGCCGTAGTAACCCCATCGGTTGGGGCTAGGTCCGTATGAATAAACCCTATAACTTCAAACTGAAAACTTTTCTTAACGGGTTGCAAAGGATGTTGCCCTGTACTAAACAATTTACAAACTGCAGCTGTAAATTTACAGGCTAAAGCTGGGATAGCCAGATATTCACTGTTATTGACTGTGTAAAACACAGACTGTTTAAAATATATTTAAGTCCTAATTTTTTCTAAAAACGAAACGAAATGTCACATCACAAGATCCTTATCATAGCGAGAGATAGGTTCGGTAAAAACTAAGTGATTGAGGGTTACATATACTAAGAGTGAAACGTGATCTGTAATATTTAGTCAAATGTGAGAGAAAAGTATGAAAGCTATATAGATTTTTGGTTCCTGATGAAGAAATTTAACGGGCCCCTTTAAAGCAAGCATAGGTACACTCTCGGGGGGACTGTCAGTAGAAGGGGATAATACATTTTATCGCAGGATGAGTAACTATGGCTCCTTGACCAACATGGCCTACCCTGACCTATGTCCTCACCATGGTTTGAGCTGAGTCTAAAAATGTTGGAAACGCCATGCAGAGATAACTTATTCTAAAGAAGAAACTTTACATGTTGCAGATTTTCGTCTATCATACACCGGTCGCCTGTGTAAGATAGATTCAGCATTCTACAGTTCTACATGAAGTCATAGGTTACAGCAAATCGCACTCTAAAATACTTAATTGGTCACCAGAATTTCTGGTCCATCATACAAATGATTCATTGTGTCAGAAAACTAAAGCATTAAAAACGCTCTAGATCTGTAGATTGCGGGAAATTGTCCTCTAAACCACACATTTTTTTTCGATCATTCGATGCAGTCTATTTGCGTGTGGGGGCAAATATGATGGGAAGGGACAATAAACTGAAATAAGGGTTCACAGGAGCGACCTCACCCGCCCCTTCAATCACCCACTGCCCCACAATATTTATAAAAAATAAAACCGTAGTGGTTATCTGTCGGAAATTTATATAAGGCGGAACCAGCTCAGTACCCGTCATTACCGTACAATAGGATGGATGTGCCAAATTTGTAGCCTAACCCCGCATGTAACATCGAATGATCGAAGGAAATCGAACCAATGATATTGCGCGATAAGTGCGCCGAAAAACTGCAGATGTTGGGATAATTATTTTACCATGCTTATTATGCTATCCCAATATTCATACTTAATGTGTGTAATTTGTTACAATCTCAGTTTCTGTTTTTTGAAAGGGAGGGAGACAGGAAGAGATCATAAGTAGTTCCAAACCACCCCTAGTTCACAAAGATGGTTCAATATCGAAGGGGGTTCGATTTCAAAAACGAACCCATTGAAGAACCACATGAACCCCCTTGCGTTCAGGCCTGGTTGGGTTCGATCCATGCCTCGGCTGATCACAAAACTTTCCAAAAACTTCGAGGATGATAGCAAGTCTGATTCAGGTCATTTTATTAACATTTCTCTTCAGATAAAACTCAGGTAAAAACAAATCCAGTTGCCAAAAAAATCAGTGGGATAGTTGGATCATATGTCTTACGAATGTTTAGTAGTTGGAGGTCGGTATCAGACTGCTGAGATTTCAAAAACTCACTTGAGATCCTCAAGAGGCTACCCTGGGATTGATAGTTTCCTCGATGCTACTGATTGTTCACTTCCATTCTTGGACACAAAAATATAAATATTTTAAAGTTACTTTCTCCAAATGTCTAATCAGAGTTGTAACAAACCAAATTAGGATACGCCTGTAAATTGATTACGTAGTCCGAGCGTAGGAAGTACTTGTTCCAAAGTCCCCTCGACTCTTTGGCGAAGGGCGACAACCAAACAATTTCTCCCGAGGGAATTCTGCTCCCAAAGGGAACTACGTCCGCAGGGAACAACTAACACTGAACATGACCAACCTTTCGAACATCATACTTCTACATCATAGTCTGCCATGCGTGGCCTAGTTCTTGACTAGCTGAAAAGAACAGATACTGCGCACGATCTTAGCCAAAAGGTGGAGACGTAACATAGGAAGTTTCTCTTTGGAAACCTGACGAGCGGAAATATGCTATTTTTCACGGCTGTATGCAGCTCAGACAGGTAATACTAGATGAAGATCCATCGAAAACGCTTTCTTTGAACCTTAATTGTTGCCAGCAGTAATCTCTTATGTGAGCTGGCCTTAATAATTCGATAAGCTCAACAGGTGTTAGGAACTAAGAAAAAGTGGGGCACATCGTTTGCTACAACCCCTCAAAGCAGATCGGGAAATTTCCCCATTGTGTTAACACTACCAGTCGCGTAAATTGGGGCTCATTGAGTTGGTTCACAAAATTCATGATTTTTTTCACACCTGTTGAAATTTAATCACATCTTGATAGTAAATGGTCAAACTAAGAGATTCTGCACGTCTGACACACAACTGAAATGGCAATGATAGGGTAATTAATGATCAAAGTCATTTATTACAAATTCGTGAACAGACACATTTTACCATAAGATATAAATCATATGCAACCCCTGTCCACACAAGCCACAAGTTCTCACATTTTCGGTAACTATATAGGAAGTTATACATGAGTAATGAGGCTAATTAGAAACATTGTCATGTAATGATTTCCTTCAAAGTCGTCACAAAATAATGGATATCAACTCAATGAGCCCCTATAAGCTGTAAATTATTTCGAAGGTTTCGACACGTTTCGACGCTACTTACAACATACTTGTCTAGTTTCCTATAGCTTGTTTAATGTGGATGTGCCTTTTAAAGCATGAGAGGGAATGCGAAAGTTGTCAAAATCCGACAGCGAAGTTTAGTTTTTTGCTAATTTGGCGCTGAGGAGAAGAAAGGTACTTTGCACTACTGCACTTTACTCTGTCCATCACTAAAATATTTTCGACAACCATCGTCACTCAAACATTTCGTACAATTTTACAATTTCTTAGTTATATTCTTAGTTACATTCCATGTAACGTTTCACATAGGCCTACTATTACACCATTCACTAATGTTAACACAAAGTTCAGGCACTCGAAATTTTATTCCAGCGCTCAAAATTGCACATCGGTCAACTCACAGAGTTCGATATTAAAATTGGAAAGATTTCTCTCTCCCAAATGAAAGTGTTGAGATAGGCTATTAGATTCTAAGTCCGTGCCTTCTGACACTAGGGTAGTGAAGAAGGATTTTGCGATTTGAGCTCTCTTATCTACTAATTACTTCGAGGTTTTAATTTTGTTCCATAAATAATAATAATAATAAACAACGGAAGTCCTCTATAATGTATGGATATTCCCCAGGTAACACAAAACGTTTTCAAAACATTTTATTTTGTTATACAAATGTTTCATGTAAAACATTCCAAAAAATACATTTTAAAAACCTCTTAATAATATTTTCATACTTCTCAAAAAATGTTTTCTTGGAACATTTTTGCAGATATATTTTAAAACGTTTTAATAAAGTTGTGTTTATGTTTCAAAAATGTTTTCGTAAAACGTTCTTTAAGAGATGACTCAAAACCTTTTCGAAATGTTTTCTTTCTGTTTCAGAACAGTTCTGTATAAAACATTTCAAAAGTAACATTTTGAAAACATTTTTAAAATATTGTCTCTTTCTCTAAATCATTACGTTTTCATAACGTTTTGCGGACATACTTTAAGACGTTATTACAACGTTGCATTTGTGTTTTCAAAATGTTTCCATAATACGTTCTAAAAGAGATCACAGAAAACATTTTTGTAACGTTTTCTAATTGTTTCAAAACAGTTTTGTATAAAACATCTCAAAAGAGATATTTATAAAACATTTTAAAAATATTGTCTCTTTCTTTAAAACATTACATTTTCATATCATTTCTGCAGACACACTTAAAGATGTTATTAAAACATCGCGGTTATGTTTCAAAAATGTTTTCATAAAATGTTCTAGAACAGGTGACACACAGCATTTTCGTAACATTTTGTAATTGTTTCAAAAGAGTTTTTTATAGAACATTTCCAAGGTATATTTTTAAAACATTTTTAAAATGTTTTTTCTTTCTTTTAAGTATTACGTTTTTCATATCATTTCTGCAGACATACTTTAGGATGGTATAACAACGTTGCATTCATATTTTTAGAATGTTTGCATAAAACGTTCTAAAAGAGATCACAGACAGTATTTTTGTTAATTTTTCTAAATGTTTCAAAACAGTTTTTATAGAACATTTCAAAGTGGTATTTTGAAAATATTTTTGAAAGATTCTCTTTCTTTAAAACATTACAATTTCATAACGTCTTTGCGGACATACTTCAAGTCGGTATAAAAACGTTGCATTTTTGTTTCCAGCATGTTCTCATAAAACGTTTTAAAAGAGATCACAGAAAACATTTTTTTTAACGTTTTCTAATCGTTTCAAAACAGTTTTGTATAAAACATCTCAAAAGAGATATTTATAAAACATTTTTAAAATATTATTTCTTGAAGGCACCCCGTCAAAATCTAAGTTTGCCTACTGTATACTATTACCAGTGAAACGTCCCCACGATTGGTCATAACATCCCCATACCACAATGGCCCCTGCTGAATCGTTTTATGATGCTTTTGGTAATACTATGCAGTCATTTTCTTGTAATTTTTTCTTTTTTTATGTTAGTAGGCTAGTTTTCTGTTCTTTGAGGAAAATAAAAGAGGCCTACAATGCACAGTCAGCTGTAATAATTTTTTAATGAATAAGTAGGTGTTGTACTGTACATGTAGCGGACCACTAATTCAAGGGGAATCCCCGCGGAGGAAGTTACCCTACGAATTCAACAGCCTAGAAAAACCTTTTGGGGTACAGTTTAAACCATGATTCTGAAGTGATGTGTTCAATTTGAGATGTGTATCTGGTAGGAGAGGAATAGACTTTTTCGGAAATTCGGTGCTCTGGCCAGGTACCCTGACTAGTGTAAAACGCACAAGAACACTGATAGCTTGGTACACTTCACCTTTGACCCACTTCCATACTGCATTGAGTTGAAACATTTCCCAAAACGTCTATTGAAGTACTCATCCTGCAAAAATCAAGAAAATTGAAGGTATTTCAGGCACTTCTGTGCAATATAAAGTATCCTTAAGCAATGCAAAATAGTTTTTGAATGAGTAAAAAAGCAGGAACCAACACTCTATTATACAAGCCCTTTTAGCTCAAAATTTTTATGGTCATGGTGCACAAATTTGAAATTATTGTGAAAGGCCTACTAGTGAGCTTTCATATGAGGGGTAGCTTGTGTTTGTTGAAAACTTCTGCAAGGGGCCTGAGGACACGAAATGGACCCAAATTAGTGTGTAAGCTACCTACAGTATGTAGCCTACATAAGTACCCAGTCAAACATCTCTTTACCCAAACATCCCCGCATTTTAAATACTGTAGCTACCAAAATGCCTCCACTTTTTACCGAAATGTCCTAGTGGTAACAGGTATGTATACTGTAATACGAAAATGTCCCCGCTTATGATATGTCATGGAAATTAAAAAAGGAGTATATACCTAAAAAAGGAGTACAGTAGGGCCTTCTGCAAGTGCCACTTCTCACAACTGTTCTTTTTTTCATTTATGACTCAGAATAAAGTGCAGTATTTACTGTAACATTTAACTGATTGGTACAGTGTTCCCCTTTAGCCTACAGTACAGTAAGTAAGCCAGGGGTTTTCAATTTCATTGTTATAAATTTGTGGCTTTTGGTTAATTCTGATTCTGAATGCTAAAAAGTAGAACCATAGAAGCCTAATATTTTCATAAATTTGAGATTGACTTACAAAGGCATGTATAGTAGGCCTACTGTACTGTAGGTACTGTATGATATCCTAGTCAATCCCTCCGAAACAAAACTACAATGATTCAAAATGCCCTCAACCACTGCACTACAAAGAATTACTTTGTGTACTACAACTGCATACAGTGCAAGAGTAAAAGTGTGTGAGGGGTAGGCTTATCAACTCAACAGCTAAGGGTTCAGTAGTACTTGCTCTTCAAGAACCAGTAGATAGAACATATGATGCTGTAGTCCATAGGTCGCCACATGGAAGGTACTGTAGGGCTATTTGGTGAACCTTAAGTTTACAGTAGTACGCCATTACTTATGTCCTACCCCGTCTGCCCCCACCAAAAAAAAAAAAAGAACACACACACACTTTTGGATTGTGCTATAAACATCCACTAAACATGTACAGTACAAACCTTATCTTAAAAATTAATTTCATAACAAAGAAAGCAATCAGTTTTAAGAGGGTTCATGCAGTAACCACTACAGAACTGGTAATATATTTCAAAGTAACAGTTACTGTGAAAGAGTGAGACCACTGTACCATGTACTGTCTGCTTGTGTGTTGGGGAAATGCAAAAGGCACCAATAAACTCAGCTGCAAGATCTTGAATCAGTTCATATTTTGATCACAATCTGCTGATGATTACTTACACTTTTCTCTTTTCAATTGTTACCAGGGTGGATGGTTTTAACAGTATCTTGTAGTTTTTGATGTCTGTCAACCATCCATGTTGTGCTGCAACAGAAGCATCAGTAACAGCATTCATCAAGTCAACTAAGTTGCGTCTGTATCTTCACCTCACAGATTTTTTCTTGGCAAAGTGTTTTATTGGACCTTGAAAATCACCTAGTTCTTATCTACTGTACATTACCTTGGGCATGCTGCAAAGATTCCTTAGAGTTCTGCAACTGTCAACTACTCATATGAAGAAATACATTGGTAATGTAAAACATATTGTAGTTTTGCATTAAGGAGATGACTGCTTTATGTTCCAACATCTTTGTTTTCTGACACCTAGGGGGTAGGGTCAGGTGTTAGGTTAAGGTCATGGCCAAGGACCGGGATAAAACTGAATTTGTACTGTGAATCTCAGTACAGTATTTCCATGAAATTTTTAACACGCTGTACAGTACATCTCCACATTTAAAGTGTCAGAAAATAGAGATGCAAGATCATTAGACCTATAGATGTAAGAATATAGCTAGAGTTAACCCATGAAGTGTCCATCAAAAGGTGCACTTAAATTGAGGTACAATACGTGAGATGTACAGTACTCGAAGGTTTTTTTCTCCCAAAACCCCTTTGAAGAACAGGACTGTGTGTTTTTTGTACTGTACAGTATACAGGCCTTGATTTTTGAGGCATGCCAGTGCCACTGCACACCATCACTCTCCTCAAATCACCGTGTGAAGTGTGATTTTTTGCACACCTACTGTAGATAAAATGTGGGGAACTCAGTTAAATTTATTAAGATTTCAAAAAACAGCACACTTACCAGAATCCTTAATTTCGAGAGGAGTTTGATTTGTAGCACACCTGGAAAATTTAAAACTCAAGGCCTGAGTATACAGTACCTGCCACTATGTTTAACCGAAAACTACAGAGGTAATTTCAGCCACAGGTAAAGTTGCAGCACCCCAAACTGCTTTGAGTAACCTTGTCTCAGTGTTCTGTACCTAGTAGTTGGGTACATTGAGGCAACATACGAAAGACAGTGAGATGGTCTACTCTGTTTTCCATGTGTAGCTAATGTGATGAGACCTTTGGTATAGCAATCATTTTAAGGTAAGGTCAACTTTCAGAATGACAACTGGTGTTGCATAGTCAAGCACAGTGAGACAGTCTCACTGTGCCACATACTGTAGGACATTATCATACTGTCTTACTATACACCACCAGTGCATTCTTCCATTAGGTGGCCATCACTGAGCTGTCCTAAATTATTGAGCCCAGGTTTACTGATAAATTTAGAAGAAAACTACAAAGTGAGATTTGAAAAGTAAGACTGGGCTTCTGAACCATGAAAATGCTGGATTCCTGTGATGATATGGATGGATCGTACAAAATTGCTGATGTGAAAAACTTGTTTTGTAGGATTGTCCTGTACGTAGCTGCTGTGTAATCCTGTTTTCCATGCTGAGCTGTGATTAATTGAATATTTAATTTAATAAAGTTTTAGTACTGTGTGTATGGTAAACCAGGTCTCGGTGTTAACAGAAGTCCTGTCGTCCGTGATGACCAAATTTTTTGAAGGATAACCTAAACTAGTTCATGATAAAAGTTAACAGCCTTCTTTAAGGGTTACTGCAAATTCTTTATGGACTACTAAATTTTCTTTTGGGCAACCAAAAAAGGCAAACAGGTTGTCCAATGGAGGACCATTAAATATTCTTAAAATCGAGGCCTGTAAATGTACACATAATCACTTAATATATCTGTAGTGGAAAGGTTAAAAGGCGTGAATTAAATTAAGACATGTGCTGAAGCTTTTAAATATTATTATTGAACTTTCTTGACACTTAAACAGATCGCACAGTTCAAAATAGTGCAAATTTCAGTTAGGTAGTAAAAACTATGAAGGGTGCCCTCACTGCCCTGATAATGTTGACAGGAACCGAATTGACAACAGTAGCGTAACCAGGATTTTTATCAAGGGGGGGGGGGGTCACGCAGTATGTTGTTTGATGAACGGTGTGGGAGAGGCCATGCCGTTTGAAAATTTTTGAAATATTAGGTGTCCTTACATGCAGTCTGGTGCCACATACTGTATGCTACCTTTTGAAGTAACATTTGTATTAAAAAAGTTACGCACTTTTAGGAACAAAAAAAAATTGGCAGCATGGGGGGGCAATCATCCTCTTGTGTACGCCACTGATTGACAGGTTGGATATCTGAATTCTTCATTTCCAGGTGGTATCCATGTGTGTAGCTTGTACTGTATTTGATGTAATAATTATACATACACAATTTCATTGATAAATTTTTACTTTTACAGAAAATACTGTACTTTGGTAGACA
>WURT03100685.1:0-12409 GCA_009936505.3 Holothuria glaberrima
AGGCTATGGCATGTTTGTACTATGAGGACAGTGTCCTCACGGGTCCTCACCCTTTAGTGTACCAACCCGCCATAAAAGGGAATAATACAAGTATTTTCAACAAGAGAGGAATTGTACTCAATTGGTCTGTAATCATTAGCTTTAACAGAATTTAAATCTGAAATTAAATTTTGTTTCCCTGAGACACCCTCATCTGTTTATGTGCCAAACTTTCAATTTGATTAATGGCTCGTAGAGTTGTCTGTGTTGCTCGCAGTGATTGGGAGTAAAACTGCGATTCTAGAAAGGCTATGCAATATTAGCCTGTATTGATGGAATATGCTGGAGAAATCATGAAAAGAATTTGCCTCAGGGTGTGAAAAGAAGGGATGGTATAGTCTTGGCAGACATTTTCCCGACTCCCTATAGACTTGAATCAAGTTTGAAGTGCAACTTGGGAAATGACAGAGTCTCTGATTTAAAGAGAAGCATTCAGTTGGGTGAAAGGTATAGCACCTATCTTTTAAAACAGGTGTTGCCCTTGGTAATGTGTGAGTCATTTTAGCGAAATGATTTTCAGTAATTGAATGAGTTATTTGCCAGGACTTGTGGTTTAAGAAATGACAATGAAACCTTGAAATTATGGTAGATTTGAGTGATGGAATCAGAGAAAAAAAATAAGGAGGTATGTACTTTGAGGAAGTATTTTATCTTGCATAAAATTGATTGTAACAAGCCTCAGCCCTTTGTTTTGTGATAAATGAGGGCTATTGTTTTACTGTCAGGTTGAAGTGAGGTTTTCCCGTAGTTTGTAAAGGAAACTTCTGGGTAAATTCTGTTATTTGTAACATAAGTCTGTCTGAAAAATGTCACATACAAATTTTGAAAGCCAACAGAAATGGGCAATTGTGGTAGGTTGGCCAGTGTGGTAATCATTGGAGCAAATTTATGTAAATGAATGTGGGGTGTAGGGGGGTGGGCAATAACACCTGAGGCCATATTCAGTGTGCGGAAATGTTCAAGTCAGTTCTTGAAAAATTGGGAGGGGTGGGGGGTTATTACGTATCCCTCAGGATTTCTGTCCTTGGTAGTAACTCTGTTTTGGAGTTCAAAACTCATATGTAACATTGGTTTTCATTTCAGGCTAATGAAGATAGCTTTTCACTTCATTTCTAATAAAACGAGCAAGTGACAATTCTCATCTCCTCTTAATTTAGCACAGATCCTTGGAGACTTTAAGGTTGTCAGAATAGGACCAAAAAGTGAAACCAGAAGCGTTCTCCTTTTTCAGCATTGTCGAAATATGGTTGTATTTCATGCTCAAAGGTGCCCCACTCACTGACTTTATACCCTTAATAGGAGGTAATCAAATTCAGCATGGCTGAAAGTTGACATGCTAACCAGGCATGACAGCAAATTAAATTTTATGATATCATTTCACAGGTAAGGGGAGAAACTTTACAAGATGACTCCCCTTGGTAGTTGCTTTTAGGTGTAGGCTGATAGTCCTATTCCCATATTTGCAATAAACCTTTTACCGTCCTTCTTAGTGAAATCATGACCTACTAAAAATTTTCAGTGGGGAGATTATTGTTAGATTTTGATGTTAGATGTTAGCAGTTCGCTCTAGCCCTTTCGCCTTCCTTGCAAAATTGATTAACTTGTCTCAGGGCATTTATTGTGTTTAGGCCTACATGTTTATGGAGTTTTGTCTTGCTAAGATTTTATGGTTTGGTGGTATGCAAGGTGTGATTTCCTTGAGGAGATGGTCTAGTTTCTTGAAGGAGAGTAATGACATTAATGTGTATAACTATCAATTGATTTTAGTGCTAATATTGGTGACCTGGTAAAAGTTTCGTTTTTTCGTTGATATGCATATAGTTGAAGAAAAATCTGTAGAGAATGGGGGGAAAAAACTGCTCAAGGTGTGATTATTGTGTATCAAAAGCTCACATATGTAGTTGCCACATATTTGGCACATCTTTGACAAAAAATTCATAGTTTCCACAATATCTGAGGATAATTTCCTGTTACTATTCATGAAACAGCTTGTGGACCATGGTGCCAGATTGTTATTCTTGTGAGACATATAGGCTACAGTTAAAGTAGGGTTTCTGTAGAGACCTTATTCATACAACATCACAGAACAGGAGCACCCACAGTTGAGGTATTTAAAGGAAATAAATGCAGTCACCTCAACCAGAGTTAGTATGCCCCATCACTCTAGTTCATGAATGGTCTATTTTGATCATGTGACTATTTTTGTTAGTAAATTGTGACATTCAAGGAGAATCCCTTGCTTTACCTCTTGTTTGTAATAGTTATGTTCAAAACATCTTCAGAGGTGCTTGTAATGCAATGAGAGGAGATTTGCAAGAGTTTGCTGATTTTTCAAAGCAAATTTTGGGGCTACTGCCTAGCGCCTTTGAGCAAATAGCAATTCAAGGTGCATCCAACACAAACGAAAAGAATCAATTTTTGATTCCTTGCCCAAGGCAAAAGGATCTATGAGATGGTGATGTCATGTGTGTGTGTAACGGCTTAGCTTGTAAACATGCTATCTCAAGAAGGGTAACTCCGAGGAATCTCATACTTGGTATGTGAGTTGGCCATATTGAGTAGATGATCCATACTGTTTTTGGTGGAGGTCAAAGGTCATTTAGGATCATCATAGGTCAAAAGGTCAAAACCTTGTAAACATGATATCTCAAGAAGGGTAACTCCGAGGGATCTCATACTTGGTGTGTGGGTTGGCCATATTGAGTAGATGATCCCTATTGTTTTTGGTGGAGGTCAAAGGTCATTTGACATCATCAGAGGTCAAAAGGTTAAAATCTTGTCAACAGGGTATCTCAAGAAGGGTAACTCTGAGGATCTCACACTTGGTGAGTGGTTTGGCCATATTGAGTAGGTGATCCATATTGTTTTTGGTGGAGGTCAAAGGTCTTTGGGGTCACCAGAGGTCAAAAGGTCAAAACCTTGTAAACAGGACATCTCATCAGGGTAACTCTGAGGGATCTCATACTTGGTGTGTGGGTTGGCCATATTGAATAGATGATCCCTATCCTTTTTGGTGGAGGTCAAAGGTCATTCGAGGTCACCAGAGGTCAAAAGGTTAAAATCTTGTTAACAGGATATCTCCAGAAGGATAACTATGAGGATCTCATACTTAGCATGTGGATTGCCTATATTGAGGAGATATTTCCTTTTGGTTTTGGTAAAGGTCAAAAGTCATTTGGGGTCACAAGAGGTAGCAAGGTCAAAATCTTGTAAACGCAATATCTCAAGAAGGATGACTGTAAAGTATCTCAAACTTTGCATGTGGATTGCTAATATTGTGTAGCAGAGCCTTTTCATTTTTGTGGCGGTCAAAGGTATCTAAAGTAGGAGGGATCCCATGCATGTCATGTAGGTGATCCTTGTTTTTTACAATATATCATATGGCAAGGAATCACTAAGCCTTTTGGCTTTTTGGTTTAACTGTCTGGACACCCACATTTAAGTCTAGGCGCGTATGTGTGGGGTATATGGTGCATATAGTATATGTACAAAAGTCCTGTATTTCATCTAGCTCACTCCATTTTGTCATCTAACCTAACGACATTGCAGTCTATTGTAATAAAGCATTTTAAATGCCCTAAATAATGTGTTGTATGTGAGGTTATGTACATCATATTTTGAAGTCTGGGCAGAGAAAGAAAGGGAATTTTAAAGTTAAAAATGTCATCAAAATTGGGGACATTTTGTCAGTGAAAATAAAGATATCTTGTTTTACTTTTTTGGAAACATCTTTCAGAGAGTTGAAATGGAACAAAGATTTAATCATTAATGTGAAGCTTCATGTAGAAAGAAATGTTGTTTATCTTCAGATTTTTGTGCCACAAAACTGATTTAAAATAATTAATTTTAAGGTCAGATCTACATAAATGACTTGCTGAAATTGCTTCAAGCCATTCGTAGCATCTCAATTTTGGATAGAGATTTAATCATTCGATACTGTGCTGCTCTAAAAAGTCTTCAATTTAATAATAAAACTGACCGTTAGTGCAGGTGAAATTTCTGTGCTTTAAGATGGCACAGTCTGTCTCTTATTTTAAAATTGCTTCTATAGCTGTAAGGAAGGTAATTTGTATTTTTTAGTATTGTGGTAAGGTGATATGCAGGCTCACAGGAAATGACTCCATATTCACCCAAAGATTATAAGTATTGTGCTAGAAATTAATCGCTCTTTATATTCATGTGATTGTGCAACTGTTGCAGATATTTAAACTCTTTTTGTGCATGAGATAACTTGGATGACAGGGTTCTAGCCAGCTTTTTTGTCAAACCGGGCGGTAATCAAAAGTGACGATCTATACCGACGCCGAAGGCATCGATGCGATCGCAGAGCGATCTCCCAGTCGGCGTGGGGTGAAGGGGCCCGCTTTAGGGCCCCTTGGGGGGTCCAAGGGGTGAAGCCCCCAGAGGCTCTGCGATTTTAAGTTTTTAGAAGCAGTCAACCCACTTCAAATTCATGCTATTTTGCAAACACTATTTTTACATACAACTGTGATTCGCATGACTGTACGCAACTCACTGTTACTACTACTACTACTGCTACGATGTGCTGGGTTTTCGTTCTAGTCTAACGATGCCATATTCTGGTGGGAAAGCTCTGAAAGTTGTGTCATGTTTTTGCGGAAATTTTCTTGTAGACAAGTCTGTATCAGTGGATTGATTTTCGATGAAATCGACACTCACACTAAGTTCAAAAGTGACCGCAATGTATACACATAACCCAGGGAACACTCGTAAAATTTTAGAGACACCCATGTTCGGCTTTTCTTTAAAATATTGTACAAAATTATACTCCAAATCCCAATTTCTTTTCAACTTCTTACGATTCCCAAGTTCATGTACTAAAAATTTACTGCTGCTTAATTGCTAGAGATATCGTCGCAACTACTCGACCTGCGGTGATTCGGCCTAAAAATACTTGCATGTGCATCGCACCGTACGTCCATGTATACTAAGATGGAAAAAATCATCCGCTCAGCATGTTTTGGGCGGGGCTTGCTTCCGCTGAACCGGTGAACTGACAGTGGCGAAAAAATGCATTGACTAAACCATGCGGTTTTGTTGCATACCATCCATGCACTGAGCCATTGGGAATAAGAGTAGAAAACCATGTAAGACCAATGACATTGCAGTGCTGCACTTCTTCAAGAATATTGTCGCACGTACATGTGCTGTTATGCTCGAAACGGAAAAATCTAGAGCGTACGGTATCCTAGACACACCATGACATACAAATTTAGCATCGCAATTGTGATTGCAAAACATCTGTATATTGAACATGTGCAGAATATATGATGGACACACTCGAGGCTTGCAAAAGCATCCATACAAATCGAACCAATTAAATTTGAGATCGCAACGGCCAACAGCTGCCACACACACACAACTTACAGTATCACTATGGGCTCCGCGATCCCAAATGTTGCAGAAACGTTTCCCTTATAAACAGTGCACATGAATCGCACGCAGCACAGTGAGTCTTCATATATATACCAGCAGCTCTTCACTAAGTATACTGTGTGAAATTTTTTTGGTGCAGAGGTTGGAAAGGAAGAGATTCTAAGATGTTTTCAAACGGGGCAGGATGAACGAAAAAAGTAAATATTTCGGGGCTTATGTTTGTGTTATTAGTTTTGATGAAAGTTCGCATTATAGGTACAGTTTTAGAAGTGCTTAATCTCAACAATTTTAAATCAGGTGCACAACTTTCAAACCGGGTGGAAATTTTTGAAACCGGACACTGAGAAGCAAAATCAAATTCAAACCGGGCACACTGCCCGGTTAAAATGGGCTGGCTAGAACCCTGGATGATTTTGCAGTTTCATAGGCAGTATAAGGAGGGGAGGCTATACTTATCTCCTTGGGTATAAACCTCACTGTTCCTCAGTGGTGTTGCTATTAACACTGCTAGATCTGTAATAATATTTAGGGAGGAAAGGGGGCATCAGAACCTTATCCTATTGTCATAGTCCTTAACATAATCTATGGGTTAGGGTTGGGAGATAGTACCCATCCCTCATCATAGTCAGCTTAAATGCTGTGTGTGGACTGTTTTATCAGGGATTCTGCCAGAACTCAAAAAGGAGGGAGGGCTAGAGATTGATTACTGCTAAACCCCTTGTCTAAATTGATGTTGTCCTTGGCCAAAGTTATAAGTGGGTCCAGGGGGACTAAACCTTGCTTAAAGGCTCCTATAAAGTGCAATTTGAAGGGTTTCAAAGCCCATTTATTTAAGTTCAAACATTGCTGCAAAAGTGTCCTCTTCTTAAGTAAGAAACCAATATATTGATGGAAAAGAAAAGGGGAGGGGTTTACCCTCCTTTTTCTGGAAAGGTGGGGACAAATCCCCCTCCCCCCTTGACGGAAACCCTATTTATGGACTAGTATTTCATAGTATGTTGTTACAATGTGATATTGAATTATAAATTATGGTGTAATTAGTTCAAGTTTGTGTCATATATAGGATTTTTACTTTGATTGTGTGATTTCGTATAACATAAGCCCACATTATTTTGATATTCTTATTTAATAGTGAACTAATTAGAAAACTGCTGGTAATGGTATGGAAATAGTGGATTCCAAAGCTCTTGTCAATTGTTTTTACAGTAACTATACATCAAGTATGAAATTTGGCTTTAATTTATTGAAAAAAAAAACTAAATTACATCACTTGAACACTATAACTGCACATTGCTGTGGTGACCAATTACTGTGTGTTTATTTAAAATTGGTATAATTAATACATTTGCTTGATCCCATCATGCAACCTAGCCAACTGTTATGCATGGTAAGTTGGTACCTGATATTTAACACACCAATACTTGCATATTATTACCTGGTTGGTTTCCAGAACTTTAAATCAGGTGAATTAGTCTGTCATTCCATTAAACAGGAAATAACAATTAATGTCAACTGTGTGACCCTTAAGTGCTAAATTGATTCTAATTTCTGTCTGAATGGCTTTAGATGAGATTAAAAGCATTCCTATTGGTATGGAAAGCCCTTTCTTTATAACTGTAGTAGAGAAACATGATTTTCACAAATTTAATTAGAAACGCAGGGAGGGCATTCATGACAGCAGAAATTAAGGGGTCCGTTTGTAATTTGTGAATGGGTTTGTGGTATTACTGAGAATGTTTTATATTTTTACAGAAATGTATCTGGGCTCATTGATTCTCAAACCATTGAGTTTTGCGGCAAGTTTGAGAAAGAAAAAGCTGTATTGTTTTTATTGTAACCTGTGTTTTCTCCTCTGACCCCCCACATTTATACTTTAATTTGTATTTTGCTTGGGTTTTGTGTAACATTTAGAGTTGAATAGATCAATGAGTTTTACCAGGGAGGTACTGTTTGAACAGTTTTCTGTTATCAGTTCAATGTCTGGTGGTTTTTAATGACTGGATGTTAAGCCATGACAATATAGCTATTCCCTTATTACAAGAGTGCTAATTTGCATAGTATCCTCACCCACTCACAGTCCTCTCAAACTTTATTCTTCTCTCAGTCTTCCACTTTCGATAGTTTAGGGTCACCAGAGATTTAGACTACTGACAAGCACCAGTTAACGTACTAGAATTCGTTTGTCATATTTTCATGTCTAAGCTAACAGAAATAACCTACTTAATCAGTATTAAAACTTTTCATCTGTATAAAAAATAGCTCTGCAAGCATCACAGACTGTACAACAGTTGTACTCACATGCTGTTTCCCTGAATCTATCCTTGAAAACCACAAAAGTAGTAGGTCAAGTTTAGCCTGCTCATTCATCTAGGTATTTTAGCACATGAACCAGCATTAAACCCTGTCATTGCTAAACCACTTGGAGGCCCCTTAAATCCACAAAAGGGAACTTAGAGTCAGAGGTGAAACCTGGAAGCAATTATCAGATCAGTTTTAAAGGTCTTTAATGTCCCCCTATTAAGTTATAGAAAAATAGTGAAGAGCCAAGTGCAAGAAAGAGGTAAGAGCTATGGTGCTGTCAAACACTGTGGCTGTCATGGTGAAGCTAATTGTGAAATTTGTAGCTAGAAGGTCAGGCTTTTCAGTGGGGACTAAGAAGAGAAAGACCATTTAATGGATGAGGTCAAGGGGTGTACTGGTGGGGTTCACTGGTGTAGACAGGTACTTGAACTTGGGGAAAAGTAGTAGCAATTTGTGATATATTTATGGCTCAGGGAAGCTGTGGCTGCCATAGGCCAGTCTAGCTGTGGGAGTGGTTTTGTTATAGTGGGATTTAAAAGTGGTGTTTGGAGTTACCTGAAGTATCTGATGGGGGTAAAAGAGTGATACATGATTGTAGGCAGCACATGGAAACTTGAAGAAACCCACCTATGACACAACTTCCCATTTCACAAAAGTGGTTGTTGTTTGTTAAAGGGCTTCAGCAGTTGCACCAAACTTAATTTGAAATGATTGCTTATCTCACAAACTTCTTATTTCTCTTCCAAGTATCTTTCATGATATTACAGGACTTAAATATTTCATCTTCAAGGTAAACTAAGGAGTTACTCTTCATAAATTTCACAATTTAGTGAAGAAAACATTGTCACATATGATTCTCAAGAGCCATGCATGAAATAAGGTAGACTACTACACTAACCCAAATTCGGGTGACTACATTTTTCCTTTAAGGAACATCATACCTAGGTTCTTTATTGTATGATTTTGGTCAGTGAAAAGGATACATAGCCTTACAACTTGATGAGAGCTGAGCAGCACAAAGTGATTGTGCTGTACTCTTTATTGTAAAGCTTTATTTTGTTATGTGTACACTATACTTAGAACAGAGAGCTGCCAGTACTCCTGCTCAGAGCAAAATACATAGTGTTATGATAAACCTTGATCAGATATGAAAGGGCAAGAGCATTCACCTGAAGCTTATTTTGAAACATTACCTCAAATTCTTTTTCCCATGGACTGATACTTTTTTATGTTTTTCAACACACAGTTGGCCTCGTAGACAGTCAGGGACTTAGCTCTCATAATTCTAGAAATTTGGAGGGTGAAAAAATAACAGAATCGTCACGATATACTGTGAACAAGCATGATATGATTTGGCATGGTATTCAGGTATAAAATGAGAGTGATAGCATATAGGCCTATGCCCTTGATAGAGTAAAGTCATATGCAAGAATGAGCACTTGGAGAGGAAGGGGGGATTTTGAGGGGTGAGTTAGAAAGGAACAACCCTCAGACCAGACATTTTCTGCCAGTCAATGTTCAGAAAGTGTACATGAAAACTGTTGTTACCTTGACTATACAGACTTTTCCTTTATATTGTTGATGTAGTTACATTTTTTCCTGCAGGTTTAATATTATAAACAGATAGGCAATTGTACGTGGCAAAAGTGATGGAAACATGTACCTACTCAAAATATTTGACAAAGCTTTATTCTTCCTGTTTACAAATATTTGATGTTGAAACGGATCTTATAAACTGCACTTAATTCTTTTATCACAGTGAAAAACATAGACCTTAGTCATGTTTGATATTAAGTACTTTCCGCTTTCATTTCCTGTTTCTTGGCGCTGAGACATTTTTATGTGAGAAAAAAATATTAGTGGGTAGATAAAGTCACTCTGTTGTTTTAATGCTATATCCACAGTTATTTTTTTTTCTGTATTTACTTTGAAATTTCTGCATTATTGGTAACATGCATTCCAGATTTAAAACTTTGCTTCTTCAGTAGTTTTTGCACATTTCTGGGTTTTATTTTTGTTTTGTCAGATTTTCTGCCTTGCACCATGCTGCCTTGAATGGTAACCGCCATATACTGTCAATACTGCTGAACAGCCAACAGGTCAACGTAGATATCAAAGATAACAAAGGTACAGTACCCTCGACCCCTTCCCATCATTTACCTTACTTTTCTTCGAATATATTGTTAGTAGTTCTGCCCCTCCCCATTATTTAATAGGCCAAGTAATTTGAACGAACCTAATTAATTCATCTTTGTCAATGCATTCTGTTATGTTGAAACATAACATTTTTTGAAGTAATCACTGCATCCCCTTCACAAACTTATTCAAAACAGGGTTTACATAAGTGGAGAAGGCCAAACAAGGGACAAAACTCTTCAGTTTTACAACTTGCTCCCCCCCCCCTTTTCCATTGATTGCTATTGTTTGATGGTTGAGCTACTAACAGCCGGCTCTTGTGTAGAAGTCATACAAGACAGCAAGCAGGATGGCCCTCTCTCACATTTTGTCTTCTTTCGTCACCCACCCCTATCTCCTATAATTGTTCAATGAGCTCACTAGAATAATCCTAACACATGAGACTTGTAGCATAGGATGACCTTTCTGACTCCCTCCTCGGCACCCACCCCCACCCCACATCATTAAATTTCCTCTTTCATTTCTCTCCTAAATGCTATAGGATGAAACAATTTACTTTCATGTCATTTTGAGAGATCTATTATTTTATGGGAAAATTTAATGGTATGCAAATTAAGTATTTGGAAACTACTTATAGAAGTGGAATCCATCTTGTGTGTTCATATGAGCAGTAGAAATTTAATATTTTTTCATGTACAAGAGATGACAAAATATATTTGAGAAAAGTTTGGTAAAACTTTCCTTATAAGTAGTGTGAAACATGGCACAGTGATTGAACAGACTTCTTTTAGTTGTGAGCAAACCTGTAGTATTAAGAGGATTATTGTAGCCTTGTTATGATTTTAGCTTACTATGACTTTTAGCAGGGTAGTTGTTATTTGTTTAATATTTTGCATTTTGTTTTATTGAGAAGCATTGGTGCAATAATATAGTTCACTGTTACGTAGGTGTTTCGGCACCTTGATTTCTGGAGAATATTTACAAAAGAAGTCAATCTCCTATTGTGATTTTAGGGTGCAGTCGTAAACGAACACAAAGAAAGAAAAATACCCCTAATTTGTTAAAAACAACCATTGTGCTTCAGATGTCCTTGAGCCAATACAACGTTTTGTTATACAGGTTGTCTTCATGCAAAGATGGTTTAAATGGTGGGATTTTGATTTGTATCGCCTTGTTTTCATGTTTTTGGTATTTATCAAACTTTGGCTGGTATCTTTTCTAACATATGCCCAACAATCGAAAGTGGTATGGAAAATCACTCATATCAGTAGGTGCATATGATCTCCAATGCCAACTCCATGCTTCATGCAAAGTCCTGCTTATTTCAGAAGTTGGTAAAATTACATAGCGCCCTCTTCTTCTTCATTTACAGGAATGAGACCTCTTCACTATGCTGCTTGGCAGGGGAAGATAGATCCTGTGGAACTTCTTCTTAGGGCAGGTGCCAACCCCAGTGAGCCGTCCCTTGGGGGAGTGACCCCCCTTCACTTGTCTTCTCAATATGGGAGTTATGACGTAGTATGTACTTTCTTATTAATGGTTTTGAACATTTTCTTGTTTCAGCAAGTATGGTTGAGTGATAATGTGATGATGCTGTGTGGATGTGTAAGGAATGCTCCATGTTGGTAAAGAGTAGGTAGAGGAGGGGAAACTTTGTCAAGGGGGTGATAGGGGGTAGGATATGGGAGAAGGTACATGAAAAATGTGGTGTTTTGCACATTTCTTTGAAAAGTTATATCTGTAATCATTTACTACGCTGTTCAGTACCAGCAAAATGTGCACATTTATAGGTGTGTAAAAGATGAAGAGTTGTGATGATGCTTAAAAATAATATTTTTTAAAAATTCCCTGTGACAAAGGCTCATCATAGCTGTATTAAAAATCCGGAATTTAAAAGCTCAGGTAGGTGCCCTTCCTTTGTGCAGACATCATGCCTTGCCATCATCACTTCTTTATGTGACCCCTATGGTAGTACCATTGGTATGGAGATGTACCATTTGTAGCCTCCTACCCTGTACATCACATACTGTACAAGTACCGTATGAAGCCTCTCAACCCATTACAAGGTGCAAGTACCCTTGATTTTGGATGATCGAGCAATCAGTACGTAAATACTTCATTACTACTTCCTTTAGTTTATGGGTCTGTTTTTAGTGTGGTGGCTATAAAATGTTAAGAATCTTTTAAGTAATGACCATGGATCGTGAAGGATGGGATGGTCGTGTTTGTTATAGAATTTAACTGTAAGCTCATAGAGTACTTAAATGGCACTTAAGTTATTTGTAGTGAATATCGTGGATTTACGTTGTACTGCCACACGGGATAACTGTGGTGTGTTTTGTTACCTACAGCCAATTGATTGGTGAAATTCAAAACTGGATGATGTCAGGCTTGTCTTTCATCTTAAAAGTTTATTATGTTTATAAATGTGAGAAGAATTTGTGATGCTATAAACTGTGAGTTGTGGTGATAGAAAGGTGTACCGCCAGCTCAATCTTTCAGGGTGGACTGATTTAAATGAGGCAAGCAATCCTGG
>WURT03100707.1:0-12409 GCA_009936505.3 Holothuria glaberrima
CATTCACTGCCAACAACTTTGAAGACCATGTAGCAGTCACCAGAATTACAGGCAAACTTCACATTAGCTAATTTTTTTTTTTTTATTCTGTGCTCATGGCTCAGTTTCATTACATTTAGCAGGGAACCATAGTGCCCATTGGGCTCTTGTTTATTCCTTGCCGAAGGCAGGCAAGGAATCTATGCGATGGTGATGTCGTGTGTATGTGTGTGAGTTTGTGACACTCCTTGTAATCGAGATATCTCAAGATAGGAATGACCGACACTTTTCATATTTAGTATATAGATTTGTCATGTTAAGAGAAAAAACTGTTATTTTTGGTGGTGGTCAAAGTCATTTGAGGTCACCAGAGGTCAAAGACGGAGAACCTTGTAATGGCCATATCTCGAGATAGGAATGACTGACAATTTCCATATGTGGTATATAGATTTTTCATGTTGAGGGAATGACTCTGTTGTTTTTGGTGGAGGTCAAAGGTCATTTGAGGTCATTTGAGGTCACCAGAGGTCAAAGATGGAAAACCTTGTAATTGTGATATCTTGAGATAGGAATGACCGACAATTTTCATATATGGTATATAGATTTTTCATGTTGAGAGGAAGAACCCTATTGTTTTTGGTGGTGTTCAAAGGTCATTTGAGGTCACCAGTGGTCAAAAACCTTGTAATCATGATGTCTTGAGATAGGAATGAAGCACACTTTTCATATTTGGGTATATAAATTTGTCATGTTGAGAGGAAGAACCCTATTGTTTTTGGTGGAGGTCAAAGGTCATTTGAGGTCATCAGAGATAAAAAACCGATATCTTCAGAAAACAATATCTCAAGCTGGCAATGACAGACACTTTTCATATTTCGTTCATAGAGGTGTCATTTTGAGAGGAAGAACCCTATTGTTTTTGGTGGAGGTAAAAGGTCATTTGAGGTCACCAGAGATTAAACTGTGAAAACCTTGCAAATGGCTTGTAAACACTCTATCTCAAGATAGCAATGACCGACACATGTAAGGTCACCAGAGGTTAAATTCTGAAAAGTTGTAAAAAATGATACAGTCAAGAAGCATTAGTTTGAGGGATGAACCTGAGTGCAACAAAGCACCTCTTGTTGGCAAGGAATCACTAAGCCTTTGGGCTTTCTGGTTTTAGATGTCAGAGGTCAGCTGAAATCACCAGAGTCCAAAAAGCAAAAATTCCCAAGTATTCCGAAGGTCAAATATAAACACAAAACTGTAACTTTCCAGAACATTAAGATCACATTCACCCAATGACTGAATGAAACGGGACATCTTGGCATTGTTTGAGATTACACATGTAAGTGGTATTCTATGAAACCACAAAGCATTTTTGCATTCTGGTTAAAACTATCAGTGAATTTTTTGGTTTGATATGGTGAATTATGTGATCGAGGTTCTTAGGGCTTTACTAAGCCATAAGGCTACATAAAGAGTTGAACGTTTCATCTAATCAAAATTGTTATTACGTGACTGATTCCACTAGGAAATCCAACTAAAATTTGTTTAAGAGGAAGGTATAATATTCGTAAAGAAAATTTCTTACATATCACCTAAATTGATATCATTTTATCAAGAGGTTTGTAAATTGTCATTTTGCCATATTTTTGTGAACATTCCTGTGAATTGAACAGTAATATTGTGTTCTATAGAAGTCAAACGATGTGGCATTATCTGGGAACACTAAAGGTCAGAAATTGCAAACTTTGAAAACTACACATTTACATGATATCTCTGATGTGTTAACCTTGAAGGACCTCATTACTTGTTGTGTGGGTACCACTTATTGTAAAAATGATCTCTCTTGCTTTTTATGTTGGTCAAAGGTCATTTTAGGTCACCAATGATCACATTGTGAAAAGCTTCTAAACACAATACCTCAATAAGAAAAAACCACTAAATCAAACACAGTGCATGTATGCACAAAATTTTGATACAGGTTGGCCAGTGTATACCACTCTTTGCCAAAGTTTTTCATAGATTTGACATGCAAACCAATATTAACAGAGAATTTTAAGACAAATCTGTGGCTTGAAATTAAAAGCAAGAAAAGGTGTGTCAACCTGTGTCAAACCTGTGTTCAGACGGTTCCAAATACACAGGTTGGCCACCCGAGAACACAGCCATTTCTTTTGTTTTCCACATGTGATCCTGTGTGTTTATGGGCACAGGTTGACACACGTTTTTTTTTTAAGGAAAATCTGGAGGGATCTCATACTTGGCACGTGGATGTAGGGGCAGACTGAGCAGTCAGGCACCAGCCACTGCCTGAGGGCTCACACAGATATGGCGCCCACACTGTCATTTGGAAATTTTAATGAAAATCGGAAAATTCGGAAATCCAGGGAAATAACAAATCGGAGAAAATAGGAAATAGTCTAAAGCTCGGAAGTTTTTATGTGGGATAGGTTGTGGCCATTATAAGAAGTGTCGGTGAGGGAAAGTTGATTCAGGTTGGGGAGAAGGAAGGCCCCATACCCATTTTGCCCGGGAGCCCAGTTTATTGTCAGTCCGCCCCTGTGTGGATGTATTTAGTAGATGTGCCTGTTGTAGTTCATGCGGGTCAAAAGTCATTTAATGTCACTGGAGGTAAATGTTCAAAAATCTTGTAAAAACATGACATCTCAAGGATGGAAATGTATGGCATGTGGGTGCCCCACATAGTGCATGCTCTCTTTAAGCTTTATTGAAGGTGAAATGTCATTGAAGTCATCAGAGGTGAATCTGTGAATACATCTAAACATGACTTGTCAAGTATCATAGGGCATGTATTGATCTTATATCTAGCATAAAACACCCAAAATTAAAGCATGAAGCTGATTTGTGACCATGTTGATAAGACATCAGTAATAGCTATGTCCATGGATTTTAAACTTTGTATTAGCTTGGTAACTTCCCAAGTAAAATGCTGTAAATTTTAAACCACAGTGCTATTACTTGTATTCAAGTGGCAAGGAATTAATAGACCTTTTGGCTTCCTGTTTTTTTTTAGAAGATAGAAGTGTAGGGACTTATTGTCAGACATTATACAAATAATGAATGTTAATGAGTGCAATATTATGAATAATTTCATGAGTTGAAAGACTGAATGATCTATTCAACGAGGCTAAGGTGAGGTGATCAGATCGTCCAATCTTTCAACGAAAGAAATTATTCATACTGTCTCACAAATGGAAAACATTCATTATTTGTTTTGTATAACACCTAACTTCCTAAATCATAGATTTTGGTCAAAATTTGGTTGTAGGTAGCCCCATGGCTGACATTACTGCCTTGGGTTAGTATATAGTAACCCACGACAGTGGGTTAGTACAGAATAACCCATGGCATGTGATGACCAATCCTCCAATCAGATGTAGAGGAATTAATAAGGAGTTGTATAAAATGAAATAATGTGAATTTAGTATGTAGCTTAGAACTACTAAATAGTATCTGTCAGGCATTATGGGTATGTTAGGTCAATTTACTGATACTGGTACCCAACAAAAATATTAACTTTGGTCAATAGTGGTATGCACCACTGATCACAGGTCCAATTTAGGATTATTTTTAAAGCTGTTGGATACCTTCTTCTTTTTCTTTAGCTCTACCAACGGATGGATCCTTTCATGGAAGTATTGTCCAGACAGTTGTCCATAAGTTAAAGTTCAAGTTAACTTCACTTGCACATAAATTTCAAGTAGAAATTGCATATCCACGTCTTCCTCCGTCAGTGCTTGGAGATGAGATTTTTGAAATATGGCAAAAAAAACACCCGGGAACAGAGAAGTTGGCACTTCTTATGGAAGCCATTAGAGGAATCAGCCTTGATATTGCAAGAAGTACTGGAGGGGATTCCCCTGCTGAGAAAAGACGGTCTGAAGAGATTGAACAGTTGGCTCTGGATCTAGAGCAAGGTCAGGAGATTAAAATGTTTTGAGTTTGGTACTTACAATTTTAAGTTGTTCTAAAAAAGTTGATGAACAATTCACATTTTAATCTACATACCTTCTATTCTTTGCCAAAGACTGGAGGAGACTACACAGAATGATGATGTTGTACATGTGTATATGTATATGTGTGTGTATGTGTGTGTGTGTGTCTATTTCACTCCTTACTATTTTCATGTTATTCCCCTCACTTGCCTGCAAGTACCATCTGGCATTAATTTTTGTTATCAGCAAAGCTGGTGTGAGCTTCTGTCATCGATGGGTGTCTATCAGGCTGTCCATCCATCTGTCCACAATTACATGCAAAATTCATGCAGTGTCAGATGAATTTATCTCAAAGTTGGCAACACTTCTTTTTGGGTGAGAGACCCTCAGAGGGGTTTGAAAAAAATTTAAGATCAAAGGTCAGGTAGGGGTCAATTCTTTTGATATTTTTGTAAAGGGGGCCCGCCTAGAATCATTACAGAAATATCATCAAAGTTGCTCAGAAGTATGAGTGGCATGTTAGGATTACAAACCACATCCTCCATTGCAGATCAAAGATGATCTTGGGACCTTTACACTGGTTTTTAGACCCACCCATTTTTGTGAGTCTTTCCATCAGTAATTTGCAATCTTTTCATTGTACCATCAGCAGATCCACCTATTAAATGGATAAGATGTCACTTTCATAGGTTTGTTTAGATTAATTTAAAGGGAGCTGTTGATGATTGGTAGGAATGACGGACACTTTTCATATTCAGTATAAAGATTTGTCATGTTGAGAGGAAGAACCCTATTGTTTTTGGTGGAGGTCAAAGGTCATCTGAGGTCACCAGTGGTCAAAGACCAAAAGCCTTGTAATCACAAGATCTCAGGATATCAATGTCATATTTGATACATAAATTTGTCATGTTGAGAGGAAGAACCCTATTGTTTTTAGTGGAGTTCAAAGTCATTTGAGGTCACCAGAGGTCAAAGACAGAAAACCTTTTAATTGCAATATCTCCAGATAGGAATGATCAACACTTTTCATATTTTGTGTATAGGTTTGTCATATTGAGGGGAAGCACCTTGGTTTTGGTGGAGGTCAAAGATCATTTGAGGTCACTAGAGGTCAAAGACTGAAAACCTTGTAATCACGATATCTCAAGATAGGAATGATCGACACTTTTCATATTTAGTATATAGATTTGTCATGTTGAGAGGAGAAATCCTATTGTTTTTAGTGGAGGTCAAAGGTCATCCGAGGTTCCTTGTGGTCAAAGACTGAAAACTTTGTATTCATGATATCATGAGATAGGAATGACTGACACTTTTCATATTTGAAATATAGACTTGTCATGTTGAGATTTAAAACACTATTGTTTTTGGTGGAGGTCAAAGGTCATATGAGGTCACCAGAGGTAAAAGACAGAAACCTTGTAATCACGATATCTCAAGATAGGAATTATCGACACTTTTCATATTTTGTGTATAGGTTTGTCATATTGAGGGGAAGCACCTTGGTTTTGGTGGAGGTCAAAGATCATTTGAGGTCACTAGAGGTGAAAGACTGAAACCTTGTAATCGCGATATCTCAAGATAGGAATGATCGACACTTTTCGTACTTGGTATATAGATATGTCAGGTTTAGAGAAAGATCCCCATTGTGTATGGTGGAGGCCAAAGGTCATTTGAGGTCACCAGAGGTCAAAGACAAAAAACCTTGTAATTGTGATATCTCAAGATAGGAATGACCGACACTTTTCATATTTAGTATATAGATTTGTCATGTTGAGAGGAGAAATCCTATTGTTTTTAGTGGAGGTTAAAGGTCATCCGAGGTCACTTGTGGTCAAAGACTGAAAACTTTGTAATCATGATATCATGAGATAGGAATGACTGACACTTTTCATATTTGAAATATAGACTTGTCATGTTGAGAGGAAGAACTTTTTTGGTGGAGGTCAAAGGTAATTTGAAGTCACCAGAGGTCAAAGACTTTGTAATCATGATATCTCGAGATAGGAATGACCGACACTTTTCATATCTGATATATAGATTTTTCAGGTGGAGAGGGAAATCCCTGCAGTTTTTGGTGGAGGTCAAAGGTCATTTGATGTCACCAGAGGTTAAACTGGGAAAACCTTGTAAATGGCTTGTAATCACGACATCTCAAGTTAGGAACAGATGGTCTTCATATTTGGTATAGAGATTTGTCATGTTGATAGGGAGATCCCCATTGTCTTTGGTGGAGGTCAAAGGTCATTCGAGGTCACTAGAGTTCAAAGACTGTAAACCTTGTAATCATGATATCTCAAGGTAGGAATGAAGGACACTTTTCACATTTGGTATATAGATTTTTTTAATGTTGAGAGAAAGAATGCTGTTGTTTTGGTGAAGATCAAAGGTCATTTGAGGTCACCAGAGGTCAAAAACTGAAAACCTTGTAAACATGATGTTTCAAGTTACCAGTGCAGACACTTTTCATATTTGGTTTACATATTTGTCATCATTAAAGAAATAACCCCTTTATTTTTGGTGAAGGTCAAAGGTTACTTAAGGTCACCAAAGGTCAAAAACTTTACATGTTATTAACATGATATATGAAGATAGGAAAGATGGAAATATGTTGAGAGGAGGACCCCTTTTATGGTGGAGGTCACAACTTATTTGAGGTCACCAGAGGTCAAAAACTGAACTTTGTAAACATGACTTTACAAAGAAGTACAGACAAATCTTTTCGAAGATGTTTTTTTTCAATACTTTTTATTATTCAAGTTATGGTGGGGTCATAAGGTCATGTGAGGTCAGCAGGGGTCAAGCCGTGAACGCATCGAAAAAATTGTAAAAAGTATAAATTTGAACCTCAGTGTAACAATGCATCCCCTTTTCGGCAAGGAATCAGTAAGCCATTTGGCTCTCTGGTTAGACCGACCCATTTTTGTGAGTCTTTCCATCAGTAATTTGCAATCCTTCCATTGTGTCCTCAGCAGATCAACCTATTTTGGATAAGATGTCACCTTCATAGGTTTGTTTAGATTAATTTAAAGGGAGCTGTTGATAATTGATATTCCAGTGCTGCCTCCAGTATCAGAATAAACCTTTGCAGCAAGACTGTGTGAGAGTATGAAGTGTTTACATGAAGTTTCTATGGGTAGCTTAAAGGGGCTATTGTGTCACCCCCAACATATTGAGGAATATCATCATATCTCTAAATACAATTGTTGACCACAGTTTATTTCAGACAGTAGCTTAAAGGCCTGTCCACCCAGGATGTGTTGCGTTGCATATACGTCATGTCTTTCTTATCACTTTGCACGTAAATCAATGGAGCCATCCACGCAGGACGTCTTGATTTCTTTCATGTTTTCCTTTCATGAAATGTCATTCTGAGGACATATGCAACACAAAAGAAGGAAAACCTGCAATAATATGGAGGAATCCTGGTCAGGTTCCACCCGAACAGTGTCACCTCATTACAAGGACGTAATACGTGGCTAAATTAGAAAGAAATACAGCTAAATACATAGCCAGAGATTTATCAGGAGGGGGGTTGGGGAAGGTCTGAAGGGAGGGGTGTTCACCTGGGGGAAAATGCAATTTAAAGGCATCTGGATTGAAATGGTGCAATGTTGGAGCTTATGTCCGTGGAGAATGAGGGCTGCGACGGCAAGGTCATCGTCACTGCTAGAGTCGCTCATGGTAGCCACATTGAATACCGTGAGTGACGGTGACTGTAGAAGATGTACTGTGGACCTGTCTATGACCTGCATATACTTTTTTCGTCAATCAGCATGCATTGTTATTGGAAATTACACACTGCATTTTGCAGTGACCCACCCAAATTGATGAGGTGTGATCCCATCCTGTACAGACAGACATACGTCCTGACGTATTCGGAAGTATGCGGAAAAAGAAGTGACATAGTTACCCAGGTGGCACCTTCTCATTTCAGGGCAATGTGGTTGACTTTATTACTGCCTCCACCTTGCCCTGCTTTAAGGAAAATGTGGTGGTTCTGTCTGGCCTGTAGGAGAAGTTTCATGGTTCTTTTCCACAGGTTTTGCTTGTTTGATTACTGTAGATTCAGTTCCTTTACTCTCATTTGGGAACACCATCAAAGGGATTTTGGTAGAGTATCATTTCTTCTCTAGCTTTTTCACTGAGCTTGTACTTTCTGTTGTTGTGCAAGACTTCCTGTATGTCTAGCATTGGGAAGGGTTCAAGAAATTTCAGAACATCACTAAGTTTGCATATCATTCCCTTGCAAATAAAACCTATGGAATTTCCCATGCAAATCCTGTTGGAAATTTCCTATGGGATTTGGCCCACTGGGAATGCTCCCCATGGCGAACGCTCCCCATGGAAATGCTTCGCACGGGAAATACTTCATTAGGTGTGAATACACTCATTTTGGACTATTACCTCGATTTCCACCATTCATAAGAAAGGGTGCATGTACGTGTGTATATGTATGTATATATGTATGTATATATGTATGTAACATACGTATGTTTGTGTGTATGTGACAGTGACACTTGCTTGTATACATGATATTCAAGGAGGGTAACTATGAGGGATCTGATACTGAATGTAGATGGCCCATATTGAGTTGATGAACCCTGCTGGCTTTGTAGAGGTCAAAGGTCATTTCAATGTCATGGAAGGTCAAAAAGTCAAAACCTTGTTAACACAATATCTCAAGATGGGTTCAGTTGTAGGATCTCATACTTTGGATGTGAATGGCTCATTTTAGTTGTTGACTATAATTTTTAGTGGAGGTGAAAGGCCATTTGGGATCACAAGAGGTCAGTAGTTAAAAAGCTTGTAAGCCTGATATCTGAAGAAGGGTAATTGTTAGGATCTCATACTTTGCATGATGATGGCCCATATTGAATAGATGATCCCCCTCATTTTTGGTCAAAGGTCATTTGGAGTCAAGAGAAGTCAAACAGTAAAAATCTTGAAAAATTGCTTGTAAACACTGTACCTCAAGAAGGTTTATAACTGTGAGGAATCTCATTCTTACCATGGAGTTTTCCAATATTGAGTAAATGCATAGTTTTTTTTTTTTTTAGTTCGAAGGTCATTTGGTGTCACGGGAGGTGATACGGTCAAAACCTTGTGAACACAATATTTCAAGAAGAGTAACTGTGAGGGGTCTTATACTTGGGATATGAGTGGCTCTTTTTCAGTTGATGACTATCATTTTTGATGGAGGTCAAAGGCCATTTGGGGTCTAGTTCAAAACCGTGTAAGCCTGATATCTGAAGAAGGGAAATTGTTAGAGATCTCATACTTGGCAAAGGTATGGCCCAATTAAGAAGAAGAAACCTACTGTTTTCAGTGGAAGTCAAAGGTCATTTAGGTTGAGAGAGGTCAAAAGGCCAAAATGCTGTAAACATGATATCTCAGGAAGGAAAACAGTGAGGGATCTCATACTTGGCATGTGGATGGCCAGTATTCGGTAGATGATGCGTATTATTTTTGGTGGGGGTCAGAATTCATTTGGGGTTACAAGAGGTGATTAGGTCAACACCTTGTTAACGAGATATCTCAGGAAAGGTAACAATGAGAGATCTCATACATAACATGTACAGTAGTGGCCCATATTCAGTAGATAATCCCTCTTCCTTTAAGTGGATGTCAAGGGTCATTTAGGGTCACAAGAGGTCAATACGTCAAACTTGTTAGCATGATCTCATGAGTAGTGTAACCTTGAGGAATCTCATACATAGCATTGGACAGCCCATATTCAGTAGATGGTCCTGATTGTTTTTGGTGGAGATCAAAGTTCATTGTGGGTTACTAGAGGTCAAACTGTGTTATCTGTTTAAACTTGATATCTCAAGAATGGAAACTGTTGGTATGGTAGTATTCCCTATTAAGGTGAAGAAGCCTATTGGTTTTGGTGGGGGTGAACAGTTATTTGGGGCCACCATTCCTGAAGTGGTAGATAACCTTGAAAACTGCTCGCCAATATTATATCTAAAGATAGTTATAGTGAGGGACTGCAAATTTGGCATGTGGATATCCCAGATTGTGGTTATGCTCCCTCTTGCTTGTACTGGGGACCATTTGAGGTTGCTAAAGGTCTAAACTGAAAAATCTGTAAACATGTCTTAAGAAGGGAATTTGTATTAATGTCATATATATATATATATATATATATATATATATGACATGTGTGTGCCCCATACTGAGTAGATGGTCTCTGTAATGTTTGGCAGAGGTCAAAGATCGATTGACGTTATTGGAGGTCAATCTGCAGAAATCTTGTAAACATGATATCTCAATATAGGGAACTTATGTTAATGTCACATAAGGCCACTGGGTGCCCACATCAACTAGGTGTTCTTTGTAAATTTTTCTGGAGGTCAAATGTTATTTGAGGTGACCAGGGGTGAAACTGAAAACATTGTACACATGGTAATCTCAAGGAAGAAAATGTTATGAATCTTGTACTTGCCATGTAGGTACTCCATGTTGAATGCATAACCACTATTGTCATTGGTGAAGGTCAAAGTCTGAGGTCCCCTAGTGGTCAAACTGTAAAAACGTCATGAAGTAATATCCAAAAGAGGTAAACATATATACAGTAGTCTCCTACTTGGCATGTTGGTGCCCTTTTTTGAGTGACATAATTTGTATTGTTTTTGGTGGTGGTCATATGGTATTTGAGTGTTACCATGGATTTTTGACTTTTGATGTACCTAAATTTAAGCACAGTATTGAAGTTCTCAATTAAAGTGTGTTTACTTTGAACCACAGTACTAAAAGTTTCTCCATGAGGCAAGGAATCACTAAGCCTTTTGGCTTTCTGGTTAGTGGAAGTCAAAGGTCATCTGGTGATTGAAAGAGCAGAAGACTATCCAATCCCTTTCGTTAGGATTCCCCAGACTGGTGAGCATGATGCTGCACTGGTCATGGTATATGCTACAGTGCAGTGCTACTTGCGTTGAAAATAAAGTATGCATTTTCAAAATACTTTATGCCTAAATAGTACAGTAGCATGTTCAGTTTGCAGGGCTTAATATTCAGTAGCAGTGAGCAGAAATCATTTGGCTTGGTACAGGACATTCATTTGAGGTCAGACTTGAATAAGTTTTTGTGGTTTATATGTCACATTCATCAAAATAGTGAACTAGGATGCAAATATTGTACAAGTTGTGGCAAAGAAACAAGTCTAAAGCAATAAAATGGTCAAAACCACAATGCGTTTTTGCATTCTGGTTTATGGAAGTGAAAGTACATCTGAGTTTACCAGAGATCAAACTTCTCACCAATTTGTTACAAAATGCTTTGCTAGACAATTACCATTATACATGATCAAAATCATTAAAACCATGTGTCTTTGCTGTGGTTGAAATCCAAAACCATTATAGTAACCCTTTAATTTGCTAGATGATTTTTCATCGCTGAGGGTAACTACAAGTCCTGCATACAGTACTTGATCCTCTCCCACCCCCCTTGCTCAAGCAGTGCATTGGTTCGATTATACCTTCCATCACGAGACTCACTAATATATCCCTTCAGACAGGCATATTTGCCAAAGGATGGAAAACTGCTATTGTGAAGCTCTGCTTAAAAAATCAAACCTTGACAAAGTGGAACAAAATTATAGACCTGTCATTAATTTAAGCTTCATTTCTAAAGTTGTGGAAAAAGTTGTCATCGCTTAATTAATGAATCATATTAATATGCACTACCCTTTACCTAGTTATTAATCTGAATATAGACGTTATCATTCGACTGAAACTCTACTCATAAAATTTCATTCTGATATATTCTTAGGTATGGACAACCAGCACGTTGCAATGCTTGTGCTTATCGATCTAAAGCACAGCGTTTGATCTCGTGCCACACAAAAAACTTCTCCATTGTTTGGAAAATGATTTTGGTGTTACTGGCACTGTACTAAAATGGTTCTCCTCTTATCTTATTAATAGAGTTCAGAAAGTAAAAGTGGGTAATTCCCTATCTGATCCTACTCATCTGTCAGCAGGTGTACCACAGGGGTCTTGGGCCAATTCTTTTCACTCTTTACGCCTCTTCTTTGGCTAGGGTCGTTGATCATCATGCTGTTAGTGTAGGTGGTTATGCTGATGATCATCAAATTGTTAAACTATTTGAACCGATAATCTGTAATAATTCAAATGAAATTGAGGCTATATCCTGTCTTGAAAACTGCATCTTTGACATAGCAAAGTGAATGCTGTTCCACGGTTTGAAAATGAATGAAGTTAAAACCAAATTTATTCTTCTAGTAGGGGTGCCAGACTTCCGGCAAAAGCCGGAATTCCGGCTTTCACCCGATTTTGAGATATGGTTCCGGCCCTACTCATTGCTTCCGTCCCCGATTGAAAGTAAGCCGACGCCGATTTCCTGGCCGGGCCGGGACTTTCCCCAACATAAAAATACAGAACAGACGTTCATACTACTGAATTTTGCAAGCCCTACGATGTTTGAACGCAAGTGAAAAATAAGTTATAAAAGCGACTAGAGTA